>PVKA01037755.1:0-20773 GCA_004027165.1 Ctenomys sociabilis | reverse complement strand
TAATGTGCTATCTTTAGAATGTGCACAAGCATGGGAGGTGCTTACTGTTGTGTAGTCTTATCTACGACAGGCTAACAGGACTGGAAAGGCCAAGACCAGTTGGAGCCAGTGAGTCTTTTAGAACTGGAAAATGAGTAATTTGGGGACAGGAAGGAGTTTATTGTTGTTGTTTCTATTAATTTATAACGAAGTGAGTGTTTTTATTACTATTATCTATCATTATTTATCTTTCACCTAGTAAAAAATGGACCATTAAACTTGTAAGGCTGTGTTTTCCACTGATGTAGGTTTTTTATTGAGTAGGAGTGTAGCCCTCCTGGCAAAGTCGAAAGAGTTCACTGCACTTCTATGGTCAGCACTTTTTGAACTTGGCCAAGCCTCTGAAAAACCCAAGCATATTGTAGAGACCAGACTTCCCCTGCTCCTTCTATGGATGCTGAACATCAGCCCTGAAGAAAATGAACTTCCAAACTTCTCACTTGAATCTTCTGGCATTCAAATTTTCCTCTTGTCAGTCTACGTGCTTTTCTGTCTGGTTTCTCTCCTCTATACTAACTGAAAGCATTTCAATCATATCTTTGTCTATGTTGCAATGTCTGTCAGATTGATGACTCCATAACAAACTTCTGATTGGGTAGGGCTGTGTAAACTGCTATATATTACCTTATAGATAGCACAAAGGCAGGAATACCTGAAGATAGTCATTAAACATTGCAGGATTATAATTAGGAATAAGGACAAAATTGGAAAATAAAGTATCTAAGCACAATGTGTATATTACTATGAAGGAGCCTGAAACAGAGTTTATTACTGACTCCTGAGATCATGATTAGTCTTCCATGATTACCTGCTTGGACTCAAATGAACTCTGACACCTTCAATACCTGAATATACTTTTACTAAAATCAATTATATCTATTCTAGAAGAACAGCAACTAGTGGAACTCTGTGGTAACACTTGTATACTCTATGTTCAAGCAATGCTGTGTCTAAGGAAATCTCGGAGGCATTCTTAGATGCAAGCATCAGCTGTTCAGCCTCCCGGTGCTGCTTCATGCTCTGATCCCAGTAGATCTAGCCCTCTAACAAGTGCAGCAGGATGAAGGTTGGCTTACCAGAGGTGCTCTCCTGAGAGTCCAATTTTGGTTTCTGTGTCTTTCTACTGAACTGGAATCTCACTGATGATCACACTGCTACTTCACTAGACGTGTTTATTACTTATATCCCATTCTTCTATTCATGGCAGACATTTTTTCTACTACAGCATAAATACCTCCAACCAGGATCTTGCTGCGTTCCTGGGAATTTGATTGTGTTGCCTGTTATTCTTTGGCTCCTCTGTGAACTGTCTGGAAATTGTGCCTTTTGTCCTTTTCTATTTTAATTCTACAATAGGTCTGTAAATATCTTCTCCTACTGCATGTCTTGTCCTTTCTTCCATTTTCTCTGTCATTTGAATTATTAGTTTCTGTAAGTCTCATGGATTTCATCCACATGAAATTGTCAGAAGGATCCTCTTTGCTCATAGTAAGGATTATGTCAATTTTCAGCAGAAACAGAAAGTGATCAGATTCGCATGGAAGGAAATCATATACATTTAAATGTATGAGATTGAAAGTGAGGGTGTAGTATATCTCTTAGATATTTGTATTTATTATTTTAGTAGATGCTGGATCTAGGCTGACAGGACAAAAGACCTACTGCTGTATAGGGTTTCAGAGTAAATCATGAGGAGATTTGACGGACCTGGTCAGATACAAAAGTTACATTTTTGTTATGTAGATCTTGCTTTACTTGCTCTTAAGATTCAGCAGAAAAGCATAAAAACAAGGTATAAAAGGTAAAGCCATATTAATATGCTGAGCTGTAAAAGGCTCACGTCACAACTTCTGAGATTGCCAGTCCTGCAGATAACCCACTACTATTATGGACTACTGGACTATATTGGAATATTTTGCTGAATTCATGCAGCTACAATATTTGAATGGCAAGGGAATACCCATCTCTGAAAAAACTAAAAAAACGGGATATAAATGAAGGACTATTTTGTAGTGAAAAGATATATATATATATATGTATATATATATATATATATACATATATATGTATATACAAAATAGTATAAATATACAGCTACTTTCTCTTAGCTCAGTGAGAAGATTTGTACTAATAGTGTTTATGCAAGATATCATGTCTGCATCTTATACAGTGAGTAACTACTATGAAGACAATAATATGCAATGTATTAATTATTGCAACTGTCCTACTGTTTTGAAACAGTCTCAATGCTATTTCTTTCTCAATAAATTAATATAAAAATGGCCATCTGAAACGAATAGACAATTCTCAAATTAGGATATATATATTTGGACAATGAATTTGTAAAATATGTTCAACAATAGTGGCCATCCCCAAAATGCTAATTAAAACATTGAGATTTCATTTCAATCCAGAAAAAAACTCCAATTCCCTCTGATGAATGTGAGCATTATGTATACCTGAATTGTACCAATAAACTCAATTTTAAAAATGAAATTTAATTTTTTAAGAAAATGTACTATCAAGAGTTTTAAAAAAGCACACATTCTGATTTTGCAACTATGTTCATAGTCTTTATATTTCTCCAAAACTTTCAAGATAAAGTAAAATCCTTATTTCTTAAAAACGTTTCAAGATCTATGTCTTAATCTCATCATTGCTTTTACATTCATTGAAGTCTTCACGTAAAGCACTCCTAATGCTTGCTGTGGCTGTGCAATCTGGCCACTTAGAAAATCTTGGTTTTCATTGTCCTCATGAGGCTGCATCCTCCAGGCATTATCTTTCTGCATACAATGCATTTATCCTTTCTTAGCTAACTCCATTAATTGCGAGTTTGAAACATATTTTGTGAACACCTCTGCTTTCCCTGCCCGTGAGTATAAAGTAATGGCTGCTTTATAGTTTGAACTTCAAGTTCCCCATGTTCAGGGACTAGATATCATTTGTGTTGATGTCAGTAGCCCTGAGCACAAAGTGGATGTTAGCTACAAAACTTAACTGAATTATTGCACAAATGGGTGGATGAATAAATACTTCTAATCTGAAGGATAAGGAAAGATTGTATAGGGTAACCACACTGTTTGAATAAGCCTCCTAGCTCATGAAGCAGACTTAGTGTTCATACAGGTAATGGCACAGATCAAGTGACAAACGCATCTGACCTGGTTACTTGAGTGAAGAAGTTGTCAGTGGAAATGCAGGAGTTCTAAATGTAGAGAACACCCGGTGTGGCGGTAGCCCAGGAGCAATACGATGGGGGATCTAGCCAAGTATGGAGCATGCTTTGGCTGACGCTTAGCGGAGTTAATAGGATAGAAAACCAAAGGACAGGCTCTTACAGGAGCCTGCATTTTGATTTTGGATGTGTTGAATAGAGGGCTTGAGGCTCAATCAAAATTGTTCATGCATACCTGAAACTCTGGTTTGAATATTAGCCACTTGCCATACACACACACACACACACACACACACACACACACACACACGTGCATGCACACACATCCCAAAGAACTGTTCTTCCTAAGATTTAATTCTTACTTGATCAGATTCAATATTAGAGCACAGCAGTAATTATCAATTCCCATGTTTACAATGACAAGTAGTTCTTTGGGGTTTCACTTGGCACCTCTAGGAAACAAAATATTTTACGTTTTCCTTATCCCTAAAGAGACTTTCTAGTTTAACCAGTCATTCTCTTATGAAGTATATTAGAGAAGAAAAGAGGTGCAATGATACATAAGCACTGGTCAGAGTGAAGTATCAGATGTTCAACTAGCTTAAAATATGATCTGACACATTTATATAATGACTTGCTTGCAAAACTTTTTCTGATGCATTGAAAATTGGCCATAAGGGATCTCGAACAATTCTTAGAACCTTAAATAATAGAACCATTTAGTTTATTTACTATTGGTGTTGTTAACTATCTGATTACATGCATTATGTAATCTTGTTTTTCAGATTGTAGATCAGGATGGTCTCAGAATTTGGACCTGCGATGGAATTATCCAGAAGACTATGAATGAATTTACCTCAGTTGTAATCTCTCCAATGTGTGCTTTCAGTCTTTCGCATCATAGGAAAAAATACATTTTCTTGACTCCACTTATTTCCAGCAAACAAGAAACATTCTCTCTTTGTTCGTGACATGATTGCTTGGACTTACAGCTTTTCAACGTGTTTGTTTAGGCGCTAAGGTCTTTAACTCACCCTAGAGGCCCATGGGGACTCCTTTCCCTTCCTGTGGCACAAGCAACTCTCCTTGAGGAGAAAAGAAGAAGGTTGTAGGGAAGAGTATGTTATGTAATTATTTGAGACTTGTCTGAAAAAATATCAAAACATAGCAAAACAAAACATAATACAACTATTTTTATTTCTATTTGAACTGGATAATTTCTATTTATTTATTTATTTATATTTAATACAGGGTTTCACTATGCAGCTTAGACACATAATGATCCTCCTGCTTCAGCCTCCCCAGCATGGGATTACAGGTGTGCATCTCCCATGCCCAAAATGCCCAGCATCACACATCTGGGGTTCTGGGGCCTGGATGGCATAAGGTGCTGGGGATTGAACTTGGGTCTCCTTGTGCTTGCCAGGCAGGCACTTACATAGCTGAGCTATCTACCCAGGCCTGTACTTTTGTTTATACATTTTAAGGTATATAATTGAGCTATAGTAGGCAAAGTTTGAAGGGCTGAGGGTTAGGCAATTCAAATATTTTGATTAAAATTATTGAACAGCTAAGTAAAAAGAAAAAAAAAATTAGTGTCTGTACCATTCTTTCTCCACACTGTAGTTGGAACACAGGGAACATTTTGGAGAAGGATAATTTATAGAAACCAATAAATAGTCAAGCTTGTTGGCAGAAGATTGACTAAAGCAGCCTTGGCAGCGCTAACCTTGAGAGACACGAGGGGTGGTGGTGAACTGAGATTGCAGAGTAGTTCTCCAAACACCTGACCACTGGTTCCAAAGGAAAATCAAGGTTTTGTGTCATGTTACTAAACAGTTTTTAGAAGGTAGGCTCATCTAGAGACCCATTACAGCCACTAAGCCCATATATGTCGTCTGTGCTATGCATAGAGACACACAAGTGTGACTCCGAGACGCACACAACTCCAGATGGCTACTCCTGTGGAAACAGTTTACGAGCTACTTTGCCACTTTGGTGAGACTGTTTTCTGAGGAAAAAAGTCTCAGTAAGTATCTCTTCTGCCTTTTCCTATTTTTATGTAAAAATTTAACCACATTTGACAAGGAGAGAGAATCTCTAGGTCAAAACCCACACCACCAGTTTTCTTTCCCACCGCTATAGGTATATGGAAAGGATGATTCTTTGGGGACAGCATCAGTCACTGTGAGTTGCTGTCAACTTGTCACAGAGTAAAATTACACAGGTAAGTGTGACAAGATATTTTAAAATGTCAATGTGTGCTTATGCTTTCGTGTCAAGGACATAAGAAGGCAAAGCTCAAAGTAGGGAGTTTAGATCAAGAGTAGGTAAGTGGCCTGGTAGCATATCACGAGGAGCTGAACGCTTATTTTGGTTGAAAAGTGCTGTACAACTATAAACCTGAGTGGTAGCCACTCAGAATAAATGAGAACAGTTCATGACGACTCCAAGTACACAATTCTGGAAAACGACCTTGTTTCATATCTATTTTTATGACTATATTCAGCTCTATCCTAGATGCTAGTACTATCTGTGAAGGAAGGAAAAAATCTTTCAATATATTATTTTCACTATTTTTACTAAGAGTTTTAAACTGTAGTGATTTGAAATTAGTGATAAAATGACTCTGAGAAGAAAACATAAAATAAATTTCAAAACTAATTTGTGTGTTGAATAAGTGGTAATGCTTTTGCATTGAACGGTCTTCAACACACATTGTGTGTAGAGTCAGACATCAATTTTTACAACTTATATTAAATTTATTTCATATCATACTTAAGAACAAAATTTATACTATTTATGGGGTAGACCATGATATTTTGATCCGTGTTTATTAAACATATCTATCTTGGGAAGTATTTATTATTTCTTTTGGATGGAAACACTCAAAATTCTTTCTTGTTTTTTAAAATTTAATTTCATTTATTTTTCCTGGTGTGGTATTGGGACAGGTTTTCTCTGTGTAGTTAAGGCTAGTCTTGAGCTCACTACATAGCTAATGCTGGTTTATACTCATGGCAATCCTTCTGCCTTAGCCTCCCAAATGCCTGGAATTCAAGCATGCACCACCATATAGACCAGTTAAAAATTTATATATATAGTTTATTAATCTGTAATCATTTTACTGTGCAATACCACAGCAAAACTTCTGATATCTATCTAATTACAGCTTATTACACAAAGATTAATCTCTTCTGATCCCTCCCCACCGTCCCTTACCGGTATTTGGGAAACACCACTATACTCTTCACTTCTACACAAAATCATCTTTTAACACTTCACACATGAGTGAGATGGCATGGTATTAATCTTCCTGCATTTGACTTATTATACTTCACAAAGTGCTCTCCACTGCTATCCATATTATTCCAAATGATATAATTTCTTTCTTATCTATGAACAAATAGTATTGCACTGAATATATGTAGCATATTACCCTTATGCATTCATTACTCGGTTTGTATTTAAGTTGTTTCTATTTCTTGGCTATTGTAGTTAATGGTGCTATACGATGGGGGTACAGACACCCCGTGGACATAGTTATTTCATCTCCTCTAAATCTGTATCCTGCAGCAGAATTTCTGGGTCACATGGTTGCTCTATTATTTTTAGAATCCCTCACGATGTTTCCCACATTGCTGGGCTGAGTTGCATTCCTCCTAGCAAAGTGCAAGTTTTCTTTTGCTCCAGATGCTCACTAGAATTAGTTAGTATTAAGTACTTTTGATAATGGACATTTGCACAGGAGAAGCAACATCATATTTAATATGAATTTGCTATTCCTTTATGATTTGGGATGCTGATCACTTTCCTCATATACTTGGTAGCCAGCGGTAGCTGTGCTTTCAAGAAACCTTTGCTTAATTTGGCTTATTTTGAAATCTGATTCCATTGTTTTATTATTGAGTATTTTACAGCATTATATGTTCTGGGTATTAAATCCCTGTCAGCTGTACAGTTGGGAAATATTTTCTTCCATTCCTTAAGCCATCTCTTCTTTTTGTTGATTGCCTTGTTGTGCAGAAGTGTTTTTATTTGATGCAACCCCATTTGCCTATTTTTTTTAAAAATTATTTTGTATCATTTTGAGGGTCTGATCCAAAAAACTTCTGTGCTCATAAGTACTGCAGTGTTTATGATTTTTTTCCTAGTAACTTCAGAATTTTATATCTTACATTTAAGTCCTTAGTCCATTTTATGGTGGTTTTTGTGTGCTCTGAGAGATAGGAGTCTAGTTTTATTCTTCTGTATGGGAATATTCTTTCAGCAACTTTTATTGAAAATTTTGTCATTTCTCCGGTGGTGTTCCTATCATCTTTTTCACAATTAGTTGACAACAGAGGTGCAGGGTTATTTCTAGATTCTCTGTTCCGTGTCATCTATGTGTCCTTTAAAGGTCAGTATGATATTGCTTAAATTACTACAGCTTTATAATATTTTTTTGAAGTCAAGTACTTCAATGTTTTCTTTTGTTTTTGGGAGACAGGGAATCACTACGTTGTCCAGGCTGGCCTTGAACTGGCAGTGATCTGCCTGCCTCAGCCTGATGAGTGCAGGGATTATGGGCATGTGCCACCACATCTGGCAAGAAGTATGACGTACTTTATACTGAACATTGCTTTGACTTTTTAGGGCATTTTTATGGTTCTATAGAAACAGTGTTTCTTCTAATACTTTGAGAAATGCCATTGATTATTTCATTAGGAATAGTATTAAATTTGTAAATCATGGTTAGTGTAGTATTGCTGATTCTTCTAATCTATGAACACAAGCTAACATTTTATTGTATTTTCCCCTTAATTTTTTTCATAAATATATGTGGTTTTAATTTTAGAGATGTTTAATCTCTGTTTAACTTTATTCCTAGGATTTTTTTTCTTTTATTTATTTGATATTGTAAATGGCATTTTTTTCTTGGCTCCCATTTCACATAATTGACCATTGGTATAGAGCAATGCTAATAAAATGTGCATGTTGATTTTATATTCTTCAGTTCTGCTGAATTTGTTTGATTGTTCTTCTGGATCTTGAAAGAGTCAAAGCCTTTGGAGTTTTCTGGATATAGCATTATGCTATTCACAGTGAGAGCAGAGCGAGGTGGTGCCTATAACTCCCAGCATTTGGAAGGCTGAGACAGGAGGATCATAGTGAGTTCAAGGCCACTCTAGGCTACAATGTGAGTTCATGCATGGCCAATCTGAACTTCAGTGAAACCCTGTCTCAAGAAGACAAAAGCAACAACTACAATCGATGACAATTTGACTCCTTTTCAAATTTAGATACCCTCTATTTTTCTCTTACAGAGAAAACTAAAGGGGATTCCAGAACCATTTTGAATAAAACAGGTGAAACTGCACACAGCTGTTTCTTTACAGAGCCTATAAAGTTTTTAGTCTTGCTCACTCACTGTGTTGCAGTGAACTTGTTATTCATAACCTTTTTTAGGTTGAAGTGTGTTACTTCTACATGTAAATGGGTTCAGACTTTGTTTTGAAGAGAAAGAACAACAACAGTGATTCAAAATTTCAAAACAAGAGAATAGAAAAGCAACAAAGGTTAGTGCATGGCTTATCGTTGTCTTCAAAGTAGCTGCTCAAATCACAGGATATGGGCATGAAAGACTGAGCAAACAACATAAGCACAAACTCTTTAGTGAACAAATGGAAGTTAGTAGTACATCTGTGTTACATATTACATACCTATATATGTAATATTTTCCCTTCCTTCTTTTGTCATTTCCTTTATCCTAGTTTCTCTTTCCTTTTGAATGCTGTTTTTTTTTTTTTTTTGTTTCCCACTATCTGTTGTACATTATGGATCGATTGACACTTTCAGATTCTCACACTAGAGAGACAAAAAGATGTTCACACACACAAATCTGATTTATTGCTTTTATGACTATGGTCTCAAGTTACACCCTATTAAAGTCTCAAGTTTATCTTTCTTTATGCCTGCAGTAGTGCTCTAGTGTATACAATTAGAATTTCTTGGGGCCAGAGAGATGGCTCAGTGGAGTAAGCACTTACCTGGCAAGCGCAAGGGCCTGAGTTCATCCCTTGTTTCCAAAAAAAAAAAAAAAAAAAAAAAAGAATAAAAAGAATTTCTTTTATTTATTCCTCGGTTGATGGGCATTTAGGCTCTTTCCAAGATTACCTATTAAAAATTGTGCTGCTACAAACCACTTATCTCTGTGGTATGATGTTTTTAATTATTCTGGGGAAATACACAAAAGGGGACTACCAGCATTGAATGGGACCTCTAATTCTAGATTACTGATGTATACCCACACTGATTTCCACTGGTTTCACCAGTCTGCTCTTCTACCAATAGTGAAGAAAGGTTCGTTTTTCCCCCACAGCCCCACCAGCAGTTTTGTTGGCTTATTTCTTCATGACAAGCACTCTTCCTGGGATGAGATGGAATTAATTTGTACCTCTCTGATGATAAAGGATATTGCAAAGCTTTCTCATGTTTTCATTTGTCATCCGTATTTCTTCCACCCAGAAGTGTGTATTGAGTTCAGATTACCATTTATAGATTACGTCTTTGAGTTTGGGGGGCCCGATTTGTTTTTAATGTTTTACATGTTTCAGATAGAAGGCCTTTATGTGTGGGAGAGTTAGCTATAATTTTTCCCTATTCGTGGGTTTTCTTTTTACTCGGTTGGTGATTTCTTTTGACACACAGAAACTTTTCAAACAAATGAGATCCAAATTGTTGATTCTTTGAAGTATTTCTGGTGTCCTTTGGTTTTTGTTCACGAAATCTCTACCCGTCCATGTGTCTTTAAGATTCTTACCTACTTTTTCCTACTGAAGGTTTAAGGCTTCTCTTTTAGTATTAAAGTCTTTGATTCATGGACTGTAGTTTAGTGCATTAATAGACGTGGATTTACTTTTAGCCTTCAGCGTGAGGAAAGACAGTTCATCCAGCACCAATCATTAAAAGGTTATATTTTTTCCAGTGCACAGGCTTGGCTCATTTGTCAAAGATAAGGAGGCTGAGTGTGTTTGTAGTTGTTTCTACATCTTCTAATCAGATCCACTGATCCTCAGGTCTGTTTCTTTGCCAATACCATGCTGATTTAATTGCAGTATCTTTGTAGTACAATTTCAAGTCAGGGATTCTGATGCTCACCTTGCCTTTGTGGACTGGGACTGCTTTGGTTATTCTTGGTCTCTTCTGTTTTTAGATGAATTTTAGAAATATGTTTTTCTAGTTCTGTGAGGTACATTCATGCTTTTTTGTTGGACTGCACTAAATCTGAACAACAATATGGGGAATATGACCATTTTTACCATATTGATTCCTCTTGTCCGTGAGCAAGTGACAATTTTCCATTTTCTGATATCCCCTTAAATCTCTTTTTCCAGAGTACTGTGGTTTTCAATGTATATATCTTTTACTTCCTTTCTTAGAATGATTCCTAATATTTCACTTTTTTGGATGATATCATGAGGGGTTTGATTCCCTAATTTCTCTCTCAGTGTGCATATTGTTTGTGTACAAAAACGTGGTTGACTTTTGACTGTTGGCTTTGTATCCAGCTATGCTACTGAATTTGGTTTATTAAATCTTGAAATCGTGGAGTTTGGGGGGACTACTAGGTATAGAATCATGTCTTCGACAAATAATGATAATTTCACTTCTTTTCTCATCTTACTCCTTTTATTTTCTTCCCTTATCTAATTTCTCAGGCCAATATTTCCAGAACTTTATTTAATAGGAATGGTGATAATGGACATGCTTCTCTTATTCCTCATTTTAGAATGAAAGCTTTCAGTTGCCCTCCATTTAGTATGATGTTGGCTAATGGTTTGTCATAGGAGGCTTTTATCAGAATAAGGCAAAGAATATATATTTTGATTTTTTTTTTTTTTTTTTTTTGTGGGATGTTCATCACGAAGGAGTGTTGGACTTGGCCCAAAGATGTTTCAGCAACTATTAAGATGATCCTGTGAATTTTGTCATTGGCTCTGATGATATAGTGTATTACATTTATGGATTTGCATACAGTGAACCATCCCTGCATTCCTGGGATGAATCCCATTTGGTCATGTTGCATGGTCTTCTTGATTATTTGCTACATTCTGTTCACTACTATCTTATTAAAGATTTTTGCATGTATGTTTATTAGTGATATGAGCCTCTAGTCCTCCTTTATGGTTAGGTCTTTCTCTGACTTTGCTATCAGGATAACACCTGCTCTCAAGAAAGAGTTAGGGAGGATTTCTACCCTTTCAATTTTATTAAAGAGCTTGAGGAGTATTGACATTAAATCTCTAAATTTCTTGTAAAATTCAGGCATGAATCCCAACATGACCTAGACCTTTCTTTGCTCATAAGTGTTTCAATACATCTTCAATCTACTGTACCTGATATTGGGTTATTAGAAATTTTTGTGTCTTCTTTGTTCTACTTTGGTAATTCACAAGTATCTAGGAATCTGTCTGTTTCCTCTATATTTTTTATCTTCTGAGATTGAAGATTTTTGAGGTACGTTATTTCTGCTTCTGAATTTGCACAGGAACTATAGTGATTTCACCCTATTAGTCCTCAGTGCACAAATCAAAGTCTTTTCTTTCCTTTTAATGATGAAGGTAGCTAAGTTGTATCTGTTTTTTTTTTCAAAGAACTAACTTTTTGGTTTATTAATTCTTTGTATTTTTTCTTAGTCTCTGTTGCATTAATTTGTGCTCTGATGTTTATAATTTCCCTCCTTCAATGGAAGGAAACAATAAGCTTGTCTTGCTCTTCTTCTAGGAACTTGAGGTATGATATTAGCTTATTTATTTGTGTTCATTCTGTTTTCCTGATGTGAGAATTCACCAGTATGCACTTCCCTCTTAGGACTGCTCTCGTTAAGTCCCATAAATTCTGATATGCTGTATGTGCTTTCTTATTTAATTGTACATATTGCTTAATTTCTTCTTTAATTTTATGTGTGACCCATTAGTTGCTTAGGAGGTGTTATTTAATCCCTTGTGTTTATGGAGTTTTATGGCTTCATTTGACATTAATTTGCAACTTCATTGCACTATGGTAAGATAATCTCTATGGGATTATGTCAATGTCTTTGCATTTGTTTAGGCACAGTCTGTCAGCTATTTTAGAAAATGTCTATTTTAGAGAACATCTCATGTTCAACTGAGAAGAACATATTCTGATGATGGTGGTGGGAACACTCTGGAAACTTCTACTAACTCCATAGTTGGCAATAATGCAAGTTTTAACTTGAGTTTGTCCCACTGTGCTAAGGAAAACCTGCTCAATGCTGGGGCTGATCCAAAGACTCTAACTGGCCTGAGTGAAAGGACTGAAAGACTTCTGTCTTCCATCCAGTGCAGAGTCTCTTCATGGTGGTCTGGCACTGAGCCCTAAGACAGAGTCTCATGCTTACTTTTGTACTCTGCACCCCAGAAGGTGCAGTTTTGCTGTCCACTCTGCTACCTCCAAGGTTCGGTGAAGGCACTGGGAGAAGTCCGCTGCTTGGCTAATGCACTTCTAACTTTTTTCAATTCACTATTAGTGGCCTGGAGAGAGAGATTATGGGTCTCTGTATAGCATGGGGTTCCGTGACAGTGGCCATGAGACTTGTGTCAATATAAGGCTTGCACTCAATTTATGCTCTGTTCCTGAGGGGAAGGTGTTATTTGGAGTAAGAGGAAAGATGGTGTGAACAGCTCTTTTCTTTTTCCTAATTCTTCTTCAATGGCTATTTTATTCCACTCTCCATGCTCCCTCCCTTCCTCTCTTTGTTCCTGTCTTGTTCAGCTCCTGTTCTCATTCTCTCTCTCTCTCTCTCTCTCTCTCTCTCTCTCTGTCTCTCTCTCTGTCTCTGTCTCACACTCTGTTTCTTTCCTTCTTTTCTCTCTACAGAATGATTGAGCGCAGGATCTTCTAGGCCCTCATTTCTTTTTTCTGTTTTTATTTTGAGTCTGTACTTCTCTAAGTCATTGCATTGCCCAGACTGGATTCAAACAAATCTTCCAACCTTGGCCCCCTCATACACACACACACACACACACACACACACACACGTGTGTGTGTGTGTGTGTGTGTGTGTGTGTGTTCAGGGAGCATGTGTGAGCTTTCAATTGTATTAGAAGGTTGATATTATAGTCATGTGACATCATGCCTGGCTCATATTTGCTTACTATTTTACTAAAACTAGATATTGTGGCTTCATATGTGACTTCTTTAGCACATGTAAAACTAGTTGGTACATGAATAACTGCAAACATTGGTGTGTCTGTAGGGAAGCAATTGATAGAGGGTCTTACTCAATCTCCATCTCATCCCACCTATCACTCCTCATTTTTCCCATTATCTGTTTTCTTTAGTTCTCAATTTAGTTTTGTTCCTTTAGTTTTAGTTTTTTTGTAGTTGTATAACAAATTCATTTCATTCTTCCTGGACACTATTCATGCAATTATTTTGTAATTATTTTATTCATAGAAGCTTCTTATTGTGTATCTATTGTCCAGTGTTCTACAATCACTGCATTTCATGTTTGGATACCACTGCACAGTTTACGAAGGACTTTAACGTATCATACTTAAGAGTTAGATCTAACACAAATACACTTTTCAAATTGCAGTTTTAAAGCATCTTTACTTTTATATTATAGAGAAGCATTTCTCAGGCACAGATAGATAGACAAATAATCCTGTAAGGAATATCTTTTAAGCTTCTTACCCTCATTCAATATGCTTTAGCAGTGGAATTTTCTTTAAGAAAATAATTCAGAAACTTTCTTTTTACAATTTTGGTTTCCTGAACAATATATAGCACTGATGAAAACAGTCACCACTTGAATTACAAACAGAAGAGGATCTTCTTGACGTCACAGAGATTAAAATTCATGTTTTCTTAACTCCTCTCCAGTCATCACACTCAGCAGGTAATGATAGTTTGTTTGTTTCTTTGTTTTTTATGTTGCTTTAGTTTGTTTCAGACCTTTGGGTGGCAAGCTTGAGCCAGATAGCATTTACTCTTTGCGTGCATGTGTGCGTGCGTGCGTGTGTGTGTGTGTGTGTGTGTGTGTGTGTGTAGGGGGTGTGTGCTTTCATTTGTATTAGAATGACTCTGGGTGTGTAGAGGTGGGCAGGCACTCCTTTTATCTGGTTGTCTTTCAAATGCAAAGGGCTGAGGCAAATGACTCAGAGCACAATCAGTGGGTCTAAAGTATAAAACGATTTCTAAATGACAATGTCAGGTTCTTTTATGTGTTCATGGAGCACTTGAAAAATGAGAAAGAACAGCAGGTCTTCGAAGTGAGAACAGAACAAGTGTTGGCTCTGAGTGCTTTTATTACCAGAAGAGGGTATTAGCATGCACAGAAATGTTAAATCTTGACTACGAAAATCAATAAATGCCACATCTAGTTGCAGCGCTAATTTAAAAGTCACTTACAATCTTACAAGGGGAGGGTTATGAAGTGCAAAGTGTATTTCAGTATCACCTGCTGAGTGGATTAGTGCTGAGTGTTAATGCATTTGAAACATTGGCAGGGAAGCCATTGAGAAATAGGATATCAATATCGCTTTCTACCTCTTTTAAACAAAAATCATAGTGTGGTTGAATGAAATGGTATTCAGAGAAAAACAAATTTTCTTAAAATATGGGATGTGGAGCCTTGAAAAGTGTCAGCTCTGACTAGAGGGTAAGAAACTGTTTCTCCTGCCAGTACTGAACATTTTCTTTCAAGGACCCCAAAGCATTTGATGGGTTAACTTAACCTCACTGTATAGACATTTAAATCTTCTATTATTACTATTATTACTTGTTTGGCACAGGCTCTCACTATGCAGCTTGGACTCAGTGATCCTCCTGTTTTAGCCTCCCCAGAGCTGGGATAACAGGCATGTACCACCATGCCATTTTGGTGGCCAGCTTAACAGGCCCGGGGAAGAGCCAGCATGCAATACTGGGGACTGAACCCAGATACTTCAGCTTGCCAGGCAGGTGCTTACACCACCAAGCTATCTCTTCAGCCCCTGGATAGACATTTAGAATCCTAGCAAATATGCTTGATCATATCTGTAAGCCTGAAAACCAATCTGACTTTACCTAAGGTGCAATTGAAATATGATGAGCTCCAATTTCTTGGCGCAAGCCTGGAAAACAGGAGGAAATGATCCCTAAACCTAAACAACCCAAGCATCTGAGCAGTGTCTCCATGGAGTGTCGTTCCATGTACATCTGGACAGCATTTGGAGCAAAAGGCCAACGTGGTCACATGATTTTTAATGCTTGTCCAACTAACACATGATACACAATTTTAACTCAATGACCTTGTGTGCAAGGTCAGCAACCTTTATTTCCTAAGAAATTGAAGATTTTACTTCAAAGTGAACATGTGGGGAGGAGTCTTCCTAAGACTCTCCAACATTGTAGTAAAGTTTGATTTTTTTGCAAAAAAAGTGTTCTATTTAAAGCATTTTCATTTCACATCAAGAATATTACTTTAGGGTTGAGATCGAAAGCATACTAAAGAACAGTGGAGTCCTTATGATATTAGGATTTCTGCAAGATAAAGCATGTTGTTGCCATGGGGACCAGTAAATAGTCCCAAACTGAGAGGCTGGTTCCCATTGCCAAGACATGGGTGGGAGAAGGTGGTTCCCACAGACTGTTTTCCCCAGACTAAAAATATAGTATGATTTCTATTAAAGGGCAATTAAATAAATTCTCAGTGATTTGGCCTAAAGAGCTCATACCCTATTATTTTCAGAACAATTAGGTAGGGAGCCTGCTGCACAGTGCTGGAAGGTTGTGTTTCCGTGTGATATTAATTACGCTCATGCTCTGTCACGTCAAAGGTGCTGTTGCAATGGCAGCTTAGTTTTGTGCTGTTTCCCATGGTCTTAAAAATTGTTTATAGAGATTGTCGCATCATGGCCATAAATTATATCTTCTCAAGGGCTACAATATAAATTTAGCACATTTCAGGGAACTCTTTAGAAAAATCGTTTTAGTTTGTGACATCCAAATGTTTGCGATGAACCTGACTTCTATTAGTACTGTTTTAAGGTTTCTAGTCAAGAAATCCAAGATATTTGTGTTTATCCTGGGTATATTATTGATTCACCAAAAATACAATTAATACTTACATCATAGGATATTAGTTATGTAAGTTTCAGTGTAATTAAATGATCCCACAGAAAAGTATATAAAAATGAATATATAAAGTGTGGCATAATAAGTTGAGCTGTAAATGGCTCTGGTCAACAGCTTCTTCAGATAACTCACTATTATTGTAGACTATTGGACCGTGTTTGATTGTATTGCCGAGTTCAGGCACCTATAATGGTTTAATGACGATGGAGTGCCCATTTTTGACAGGTCTAGACAAAAAAGGGGATACAAAGGAAGAACCATGATGTGTTTGTATAAACAGTACAGTTAGGATAAATATGCAGTGCTTCTGCATAATTCTATGACAAGCAAGATTTGCACTAATAGTGTTTGGACAGGATATTACATTGGCTTCTAGTACTATGGACAAACACTAAGGAGATAACAAGGTAGAAAGTATTAATTATCGAAACTGTGCTATAATTCAGCTTTAAAAAATAAGATAAGTATACAGCTACATTCTCTTAATTCATTGATTAGAGACATGTGCTCTAATAGCGTCTGTAAGTAGAATATCATGTATGTACCTTGTACAACTACAAACCAGCACGAAAAACAATTTGCAATGTATTAATTATTGAATCTGTCCCATTAATTTGATTTGAAACTGTCTCATTGCTATTTATTCCTCAATAAAAAAATATAAATAAATAAAAAATAAAAATAAATTTAAAAAGTAATTAAATGACTAACTTTGCCAGGCAAACTTCACAACCATATGATGTTAGTAGAAACTTCTAATAATGAGTTTCTGGTCTGCATATAGCTACATACATAATAAGCATATGATTGAATACCAAGCTTTACAGTCAAAATATTGTCCTTGTGCTACACTGGCAGCAAAGCACCCTTGTCCTATGAGGTAGTTTTTGTAAGTTTTGCCATCATGTCGTCAAGACCTTTGGACTGAACTCCATGACAGTCAATACAAATAGATCATCTAAACAGAAGATTTTGTTGAACAAAATAGCAATGAAGCAAAATCATCTATGGACTAGACTTGGATGTTACTATGGTCTACAAAGGGTATTTAATAAAACTTGACCTAGATCAAAAACAATTAATTTTGAATTTATTATAAGTTCCACCCCACACACATTTTATCTTTCCACTTTGAAGGGAGGTCTCATTTTTGAAGGCCTTTGCTTCTTTCTTCTCGCTCTCCCAGTGACTTCATGTGGTTGAGAGCCTTTGTAGATTTACCATTACAGGACTGAACCTATGTTTCTGCATTCATTTGATGGGTGTCAGGGTAGCAAAACCAGGTTGCTCCTCCTTATGCTGCCTTGCCTTAATGGATGTACTTTATACATCGTATTCATTGGGCTGTTTCCAATTTTAAATGAGCATAATTCATCAAGTGATCAACACCAACTGCGGTGCAGGCATGTTAAGTGACTGCTTCACGAGCTCTGAAGTACACATTTTGTCTGTCTTAAATGTCACTCTTTTCCATAGAGGCCTCAACATTCATTTACAAAGCTGTCGCTAGACTTCATAAGGAGCTCATTTTTGTTTTTCTTTTTGTTTTTGTTTTTCACTTTTCCTGGAGGAGTGACTTCTGTTTGTTCCCACAATTGAGATTCCCTTGAGCCAATCCCTAGAGTTAAATGTTTTATTCTTTACTCAGCTTTCTTCTGTCTTACCCTTTACTCTCCAAAGACACCCTATAATCCACTGCAATTCTTATGTTTCCTTGAAGTTGGCTTCTCATGCTTGCAACCCAAGAATCCTGCTTCTTATAAAATAATTAAAAGCAACTATTATACTTAATGCTGTTTCTCAATACTTAAAAATAATCAAACATATTTATCATTAAGCATTGTGTATTATAGAATTACTATCTTATGTTTTCCCCAAGTTGCTATTGTTCCTCTGCTATGATATCAAACTCTCATTTACCACCTTTCATTTCATTCAACTCTCTCTCTCTTTTCTCTCTCTCTCTCTCTCTCTCTCTCTCTCTCTCTGTCTGTCTGTCTCTTTCTCTCTCTCTGTCAGACTAACCTACATTTTGGAATTTCTTGTTTTAATAATGCATCACACTGCCAGTTGTATTTAGGCATTAGAAAAAAGGAGAACTTGTTATCTACATAATTTCTCTAGATCAAAACTGAAAATTATTTATCCTTCCTCCAGCCAGGAATTGTTTACTGTGCAAATTGAACTGCCCAAAACACATTGTCACTGTCTTTTGCCATCAGTGAGGGAGGAAAGAAACCTGATGTGGCTGATAAACTTCCTTCCCCTTGTGTGTCCTCTACTAATGTAAGCCTTGGCGTGATAAATTCTACTCGGTAAAAAGGTGTCCTCAACATCAAAAATATATTTCTGGGAAATTCATCTAATCTTACCTAGGTAGGCCTTTTCCCTTCAAATGAGAAGGAAGAGATGCCTTCTTATCTTGGAAACTGCAAGTCAGTGGGGTTGGTGAGCCAGAGGCAAGAACAGCAACTTGCACAACGATTGTTCCCAAGGACAAAAGGTGAACTCATTATCTCTTGCATATTTGTGCAGGCACAATAAACACTTCTATGCATCCCCAGGTGTCTAGGTTCACCCCCCTAAAAAATGAAAAAATCAAAAACCGCAAGACCAATTCGCTAATATTTATACTTCCTCTCTTTCTGAGCATGTTTTAAAAAATGGATGATGAGAAATTAAGGGAAAATCAGTTTAAAAGTTCTTACTTCTCTAAGCAGTCTGTTTATCTTCACTTGCACAATCACTCAGAGATGGAAACAAGTTGTTCAACTGGTTTCTGGGCCTTCTGTCTGGAATCCCTCCTATCTCCTCCTTACCTTGCCTCCACTAGGGGCCTTCCAAAGCCTGGATGTACTTTTATGTCTCTGCTGATTTGAATATTTCAGCTGGCTAAGAGCTTGGTGGTGGTTTTTTGAACTCGCCTTCTATCCCTGTCTCCCAAGAAATGTCTGCTATATTAATATCAAGCTGCTTCTGTCCTCAAGCCCTCCATAAGTGTCAGTCTTTGTACTTGTACCTTTCCTAATTTTTTTTCTCTACCTAGTTAATTCTCAACTTTTAAGACAAAGTTTTTGCAAAAGATCACAACTGACCTCTTAATGATAATGGTGTGAGGACTGGCAAGGTAGCTCAGTGGACTGAGTGCATGTTTCGGGAAACACAGGGACCGGGGTTCAAACCTCAGTCCCACCTGCACATGGCCATGCTCCCAGAGCTCACTGAGCCAGCTATTGAGTCTGGGCGTGGTGGCGCACACCTGTAATCCCAGGGCTGAGGAGGCTGAAAACAGGGGGATCACTATGAGTCTAGCTGCGTATGAGACCCTATGAAAAATACACAAAATGATAAATATAAATAAATAAATAAGTAAGTAAGTAAGTGATGAGGGTACTTTTTTCTCTGCAACTCTGAAGCACTCTTGGTAGCTGCCATGCAAGATTATGCTCACTGGGTCATGGCTTTCTGTCTCCCTCAGAACACCTAACTCCACAGGGTAAGATGGTAACATATTGGGTTAATATCCTCCAGCACTTAAGTGGGCAGAGAGAGAGAGACTAAATGTGCTTTTAGAACTAGAAGAAAATGATGAGTCAGTAAACCATGTAGGTAGGTGAATGCAAAGAAATAACTGACATTCATCTAGAAGGCAGAAGACTTCTAATTCTTGTAAGAAATTACTCATGGATAAAGATTTCCTTTTGCAGCTTTACCTCCAATCTTTCCATTCTGCCAAACAGTACATTACAGGTGCAGCCTGCTGGCTGTATACTCTCCTCCAGCCATGCAACAAGGCTCATTTCTCTTTGTATTAAAGAGTAGTCATATGCACTCATTCTTACTCAACCAAGCTATGTCACTTTCCAAAACCAGTTACTTCAAAATTTCCATTTCTTCTAATATATATTTTCCCACTTAATTTTTTAGAAAAAGTAAACTTCCATTAGGACTCCTACACCTAAACTTACGACCTGCCTGTGATTCATTCTGCCTCAGCTATGAGCATTTTCACTGCCCCATGAGGCCACATCACGTGGAAGACAAAAAGCCAGAGACCTGAGTGTGAACCTTGGCCTGTCTAATTTCACTTGTGTGTGTGTGTGTGTGTGTGTGTGTGTGTGTGTGTGTGTGCAGGGTCTTACTCTGTAGCTTGGATCATAATGACTCTCCTGTTTTCAGCCTCCCTAGTGCTGGGATTACAGCCATATGACACCGTACCTGGACTCCACCACTGGCTCAGCATGCTGGTGCAGCATGCGGTGCCAGGGATCGAACCCTGGCCCCTGTACTTAGCTAAACAAGTGCTTAGTCTGATGAGCTATCTTACTGGCCCTGCCTGTCTAATTCCTATCTGTGCCACGTAGCAGGTGTTACCACCCTCCTTAGGCCTCAGGTCCTTTCCAGAAAGTTGCAGATTAAAGTATCTTCTAA
>PVKA01037754.1:0-20772 GCA_004027165.1 Ctenomys sociabilis | reverse complement strand
CCTCAGAGCTGCTCTCTGTGCTGCTGCTGCTGCTGCTGCCGCTACTACTGCTGCTGGCAGAGCTGGAGTCTGAGTCCGAGGAGGAGAAAGAGGTTGTGGAGGAGGACGAGGAGCTGGAGGAGCTGGAGGAATCGCTGTCCTCTGAGGAGGAGGTAGATGAGTCTTCACTCTCTGAGGAAGAGTCGCTGGCTGAACTGTCCTGAGGATCAAACTCCTGGCCCCTGCACCTGCTTGCAGGTGCTTTCCTCTGCTGAGCTATTTGGCCAGCCCTCCCATGAACACACATATTTATCCCATCATTCTTGCTACCTTTTCTCTTTTTCTTAACCACTTGTTTATTTATTTGGTACAGGGTCTTGCTATGTAGCTCAGACCCATAGTGGTCCTCCTGGCTCAGCCTACCCAGCACCGAGATTACAGGTATGTGCCACCACACCCTGTCTCAGTGGCCAGCTCAGTGCGGGACCAGTGTGGCATGTGGTGCCAGGGTTCAAACCCAGGTCCTTGCACTTGCTAGGCAGGTGCTTAGCCTGCCAAGCTATCTCCCCACCCCTCTTGCTCCTTTCTGAAGCAATTCTAGATGTCTTTTTTTAAATGAATATCTTTAGGAGGTATGATCAAAATACCATGAACACTGCTGCCAAGTGCCATCCTACAGAAAGTCAGGCTCGTTAAAAACATCTCATCCTCTGTGTTCACCAGACCTAGCAAGGTGCGACTTCTGGCTCTTATCCAAAGTCAAAATCACCATGAAAGATAAACATTTTTAATTGATTCAGGACAATCTGTGCCTGTTTCAACAAACTAAAACAAAAAACAAATCAGGTTTATTGGGTAATTCTAGGCCTGAGCATATTGAGTCAAATCTCTGACTCCATATCTTATACCCTGACATACATTATATGTCTGGCATGTTTATCAAGGCTCCCAGGCAAGAATGGCTCCGACTTGCCTGTGTGATGAGCCTAAATGGCTTGGAAAAGCCAGTACGAAGCTAAAGATCTGCCAACGACAAATCTCAAAGGGTATCGCTTCTTGGCCTTTTGAGTATTATTAAGTGTAGTATCTGTTCTTAGCAGTTTAATATCGAAGATACTCTCTATCCGAGCGAGGACAATATATTAAATGGGGTTTCAGAGCCAGGAGGTGGAATCCATCTATCCACTGTGCATATCAACCTGATATTTTATTTTTTTTTTATTTTTTTTTTTTAAATTCAAGAAATGTTTAATGATAACAGAAAGAAAAACCAATGTGCTTATTCACAAATATGCATAATTTCTATAATCTGGAGAAATTAAGCCATGAATAATTTTTCACAAAGAGTGAAAAATACACATTGATGGGTGTCATGGATTAGACTTTTGCAAAGGAACAATACAATACAGGATACATTTTATAAGATTATTTTGTAATGAATCACCCGAAGCATCATATGTTAAAAGTGCAAGAATTCTATCCACACACTGAAGACCAAAGAATCCGGCTGAGGGCCTGGATCCTAAAATCCTGCATGAGTCCAGCTGAAGACTTAGAGCCCATGACAATGCCTCTCACAAGGCTAACTGGAGGCCTAGTGCCCATGACAATATTTCATGAAGGCCCACTTCATGGATCTGTACTGGGAAGGCCAGAAGGTCAGTGGTGGAAACCACTGTGCCACTGTGCCAGTGGAATGAAGGATCAGGCTGAGGGATCTGAACTGGAACCGTGAAGTAAGAAGCTCAAGGTAAGAACCAGAGCTCCCCTGAGAAGTACCACAGCCGTCCTCAGCAACAGTAAGGTCCTGAGATGCTCCAACAATCAGGAAGGTTGAGTTCCTATCAGAAATGCCCAAATGACGAGCTCCTCCAGGAAACAGAGCAGTGCATCATCTTCCCCTCCAGAGCCAGGAAGTAATGCTCAGTGAGGACAAGAGCTTCCCCAAAGTGAACCATGCCCGGTCCCAGCGACAATGAGGTCATAGACTCCTCCTCTGATGAGAACAGCCAAGTTCACCAGGAAAGTCATCATGACATGGTCCTCCCACAGAATAGCCCCAAAAATCCAGCAGTTTCAAATGGCTTCCCAGCAGCTTCCAGCTTCTTTCACAGCTTCTGTACAGCTTCTCTCATTCTGTCTCTTACACTGCTGGCAACAATGCTCATGTGGGCTTCCCACACCTACCATCATGCTAGTTCAGTTCAGCTGGGTATAACAAGTTGACCACCAGTTTCCAGTCTACCATAGTGTGTAAATAACTAGTTAACAAATTTGATTTGCCCAATTATTTCCCCTGCCCTGGGTATGCAATCAGTGTGGTGCTTCTCAGTGTCATTTCCTTGGACCACAGCAGCATACACAACTGCTCATTTTTACATCTCGGGCTTGGTCCTTTGAATGGTAGCGTCTGGGGCAAAGTTGTTGAATCAGTGCATTACACATCAGAAATGAGCACATTTCATTTTGACCTAGACAATCGCAGAAATAAAGGACCTTAATGCTTTCCCAAGATGTGGGAGGTAGACCTTGTAGCCAAAGAAATGTCTTGGATGCAGAGATTTTTCTGACTTTGTGGGTACTTGACTCCTCTCAACCTCAAGCCCCTCTGTGTCTGGTAGGCCCATGTCTCAGTGATGGCAAACAGTTACTGGAGGGTTCGGTCCATATTCCGCGGGCTCCAAGGCAAACAACGCAGTTCTTGCGGCAGAAAACAATGAAGAGCAGAGGAGGAGCAGCAGCTGCGGAGTCCATCAAGCCTCTCTTCCTTCAATGCTGACTGAGAAGACCGCGCTCCGCGAGGAAGACTGTAGCTCCTCCGAAGTGGCAAGGCTCCTCCTGGGCTGCACTGCTGCCAGCTCTAGAACTGCACTCCAGTGCTGTTCTCAAACCTGGGGACACACAGGATGGGACTCCAGAGCAGGAAATGCATGAGAGTTTCCATATGTGACCCAAGGCCAACACTCCACAGGCTTTGAGCAGAAGTGGTGGTTGGCACCTCTGTACACAGGCCTCACGGGTGACTCTTTAAGACCTCTGTAACACTAAGCTGCTGGCATCTGCTGCCACTCTGCAACCTAATTTCACGGTGGATGCTGTTCTCATCTCCAATATTCTGCATTGGGTCCAACATCTGGCCACGCCGTCATTGCTGTAGCCGCACAAAAACATGTAACATCCACGCTCACTCTCAACCTGGTATTTTAGTACCTCCAGAAATGGCACCCACACACACGAGGAAATAAGTGATTGCAGAGGTTTTTTTAAAAAAGGAAAAAGAAAAAATTTCGATGAGCATATAATTTTCAGAATTTCTAATCATACTATAGTTTAATAATGAAAGAAGAAAAAAAAATCTTCCATTATGGATTGGTTGTAGCAATAAGCATGTAACTTCTCTATCATTCTCACTCAGAAAATGTATTTTGATTCAGGTTTATGTGGCAGAGATTTCCCAAAAGATAGTCAGGATACTGTGTGAAATTATTCAACCGATTTGCCCCATGTGCTACACTCCTCAGTGAGGCCCTTACTGAAGAAAGGGCAAATTCTTTCGTGGAGCTCGGAAAAGCCAGCCCAGGGTCTTGAGCGCGCTAGGCCTGTCCCAGCCAGCTACGCCCCTCAGCCTCAAAGAGCAATTTTTTCATAACTCTTTTAGAGAAAAGGAATTTTTGGGGGGGAGGGAAAGGTCTACAGGGTGTTCAGGGTCTCACTACTAGCTGGAACTCATAGGGATCGCCTGTGTACAGCCTCACATGTGCTGGGCTTGCAGGTGCGTGCCACCATGCCCAGTCTCAAAGGCAGCCTCAGCGCCCCTGGAGATGGGCCCGGGGGGATCCATCCCCGGCCCCAGCACCTGCTTGCAGGTACTTTAATCTGCTGAGCTATTTGGCCAGGCCTCTGGAAAACAATATTACCAGTAAAACGTTTTAAAATCACATTTTCAGGGCCCGCCAAATAGCTCAGCGTAATAAAGCGCCTGCAAGCAGAAGCAGGGGCCGGGTTCGATCCCTGGGCAAGCCATACAGGCCCCACTCTGGCTGAGAGGGCAATTGAGACGGGGCACGGTGACGCGTGCCAGTAATCACAGCTCTTGGGAGGCTGTAAACAGGCAGATCACTAAGAGTTCGATCTAGTAGTGAAACCCTGAACATCCTATAGACCCTTCCCTAAAATTAAAAAAAAAAAAAATTTAAATCACATTTTCTTTTCCAAAGTGGTTATTTTGGTGGGGAGGTATTTATTATCAATATATTTATTGATGCCTATAACTTACTTATTCTCCTCTAGTTATGCTGAAGCATAAACTTTATATAATAATGAGTTTTACTCATTTTTTTAATTTTTAAATTTTAGTCCATTTTCAGTGTACATATGCCCACTCCCCAAGATGACAGTAAACTCCACGTACGTCCAATGCTTTTTGATAATGTATTCAAACTATAGAAAGATTGAAGAATACAATAAATATGCATATATTCTTCTAGATCCACCAATTGTTGACCTTTTCTCTACATTCATACATAGTTTTTAAGGAATCTGTGAAACTAATTTGCAGACAGAGTGACCCTCATCCCTAAATGTCCTCACGTTTATCTTCAGAGAACAAAGACATCCTCTTCTATATCTGTGACATTGGTCAGTCATTTTGGTAGACAGAACCCTCAGATGATCTTAAAATGATCTTTGCCTATGTGGCCAGAGGGTTTCTGCAGGCCCAAATCCACTGGGGAAGATTTTCCAAGTAGGTCTGGGCCTTTCAGTCTAGGTTCTAGAAGAACAAAGCATGGCAGCAGCCAGAGCTCAGGATCTGAAGGAGCATTCGTGGGTTGCTGCTGGCTTGAAGACAGAGGAAGCTGCTTGAGCAGGACAGCCTCCAGGGTCTGATGACAGCCAGCAAGGACCCGGGAGACCTCAGCCCTGTGACCACAAGGGTTCTGCTAACCAGAATTCTTACCAACAGAACGACTGAATTCTGAATTCTGCCAACCAGAATGACTTTTGTAGTAAAATTTCCCCCCAGAAACTGCAAATGGGAACTTAGTGGGGAGCATGTTTTTTTTTGTTGTTGTTGTTTGTTTGTTTGCTTGCTTGCTTGTGTGTGTCGTACAGGGGATTGAAGCCAGGACTTTCACCCTGAGTGACGCGAGATAATTATTGCAGTTAATGCATACATGCACCCTGTAACCATCTCCCAGATCATTGTATAGGATCATAACTTGTTTGCATCAACACCAACACCTCCCAGGGAAACAATTATTCTGATTTTTCAAATTGCATCTAATCAGTGTGATTACATTGGTTAGCTTTCTGTTGGTGTAATAAACCACCTGAGAAAATCGAAAGGCTTTATTTTGTCTCATACTTTTGAAGGGGTCAGTTAATGATTGATTCCCCTGGTAGCTTTTTCGTTTTGTTTTGTTTTTTTTCTTTTTAGGGAAGGGTCTACAGGGTGTTCAGGGTCTCACTATTAGATCAGACTTGTAGTGATCTGGTTACAGCCTCCAACGAGCTGGGATTACAGGCCAATTTGGGATCAAACCCCTGGCCCCTGTGTCTGCTTGCAGGCTCTTTAATCAGCTGAGCTATTTGGCTACTCCCCACCCCGTAACTTTTGGATCTATGATGAGGCAGAACAACAAGCTTCTCACCTCATGGCATCCAGGTGACAAAGGAACAGAAAGAAGAGCGACCAGGACCCCAGTCTCCTAGGACATACCCCCAGGGACCCAATATCCTCCTACTGGGCTCTGCTCTCTAAAGATTCCACCACTACTTCACAGTCTCACAGCCTGGGGATCAAGTCTTTAACAGGGGCCTTCGGAAGACAGTCCACACCCAAACTATAACAATGCTACCATCAATCACCTATTGTATGCTTACTTTTCATCTGGATGTCTCTCACTACCCACCTGTTCATATATTCCCTTTCTCCCAACCTCTTTAGAACTTGTTGGTAGTGTTATGCTTCCACTGAACTGTGGAAATGGCTGCTGTAATTATTTCAGAAGTTCCTCTTTCCTCTTTGTAATGAACAGAGTGGATACTTGGAGACTGTATGGATATCTAGCTCACTGATGATCTTTGCCTATGTAAAAATTTTGTTGTTGTTGTAGTTGTTGTTTTGGGACAGGATCTCACTCTGTAGTCCAGGCTGGCCTTGAACTCATGACAGTCTTCCTACCTGAGCCTCCCAAGTGCTGGTATTACAAGTGTACACCACCACACCCAGCTTGTGTAGATAAATTAAGTACTCCTTGTAGAATCAGAATGGACATGAGAATTTTCAAAGGCCTCCAGGTGATTTTCTTAACTAATTTTTTTTTTTTTGGCAGAACTGGGGATTGAACTCAGGACCTTGTGCTTGACAGGGAAGCGCTTATTCCACTGAACCATCTCCCCAGCCCTAATTTTGAGGTATATACCTTTCTCTGAATGATTTGCAAGAGTTCTTTAAATATTCTTAGTATTTGTCTTTTATGAGATATACAGACTCAAAAACATATTCTGTGAGTTCTTGGGTTGCATTTTTACATTTTAATGGTATATTTTTAAATTAATTTTTATTAGTATATGTTTATAATATATAATGATTACATTCCCCATGGAGAATTGGTTTATATACATAACACATTTGAGTTTTGTTTTTACTTCTTCCTCTTTTTCTCATCTTCCTTCCCTCCCTCTTGTGTGTGTGCATGAGTGTGCGTGTGCGTGCATGTGTGCATGCGTGCGTGCGTGCGTGTGTGTGTGTGTGTGTGTGTGTTTGAGACAGGGCTTCACTCCACAGCTCAGGGTGGCCTTCTACGCACTTTGTACCCATTCTGGCCTCAAACTTGCAGCAATCCTTCTATCTCAGTCTCCCACGTGCTTGGATCACAACTGTGTACCATCATGTCTGGTCCCTCCTTCCAGCTCTTGAACTCTTTCCCATTTGCACAAGATTTATCTCCCTATTTCCTGTCATCTAGCTTTCATTTTGCTCTGTATGTTTTGTGTTTCTCATATAAGAGAAATCATGTGATGTATAAGCCTGTGTTTGATTTCTCTTAGCATTACGGCCCCAGTGTATATTCATTTTCTTACAAACAACTCAAATGTATCCTTCTTTACAGCACAGTAGTATTCCATTGTGTGCAAATAACATTTTCTTTATCCATTCATTTGTTGATGAACATACAGGCTCCTTTCAAGATCTGCATCATTGGACCGTAACATCTTTACCTCTTCAGAGAAGCCTCCTAGAAGGGGAATATCTGGGTTGAATGGAATCTTTAGTTTTAGTTTCCTGAGAAATCTCTGTACTGATTATTATATATATACATATATATATATATATATAATATTTTATATATAGTGTATACTTCCTGGGTCCTGATTAAACCCACTCAAATATGGAAGTGCTGCACCAGACTTCTTCTCCCTCCAGCCATGTGGAAGATGCTTCTTTCAGAGGAAGATGCCAGGCTGCTTTTGCAGTTGATGACAAGGTGGGCTTTTCTCAGTCCTCTCCAGGCCTCCCTTCTGTTCGTGAGCCAGGGTGTCCCCTCCCTCCCCAGGCCAGGGTTCACTGCAGCCTGCCTTCCTCCTCTCCCCAGTATCCTTTTTCTACAATGTCTGTAGTTTCTGGTTTCCCTCCTGGCTTTTTCCTGATTCCCAGAGCCCTATTTTTCTTTTTTCTTTACTAAATCGTTGTTTTTCCAGGTGTCTTAATTTCAGGTCCTGGAGAGACTGTATTTTGCTGACTGTCTTTACCTTTAATCCTCACTTGTGATGATATCTTTTATGGAAGCAATTCTAGTAAGAAATTATTTTGGTCCTTTTGTCTTCAGTTTAAGAACTCTTTTTCTTTCTTTCTTTCTTTCTTTCTTTCTTTCTTTCTTTCTTTCTTTCTTTCTTTCTTTCTTTCTTTTCTTTCTTTCTTTCTTTCTTTCTTTCTGAGCCATCTCCCTGACCCTCTTTACTAACTTTAAATCTTTCCTGACTCAAGACAGTTTAGGAGGACAGTTATTATTTTTTTCTCACAGTACCAGGCATTGAACTTGTGACCTTGCACTTGCCAGGCAAACACTTATTCTACTGGGCTATCTCCCCGGACCTTTACTGACTTAAATCTATGTTTTTCTAAAACTGTTTTCTCTTTCACATTTAGGTCTAGGAATCATCTTGAATTTTTTATTGAATTAGGTAGGGTGTAAGATGTATTTTTTCTCAGGCTGGGGAAATAGCTTGGCAGTCTAAGCGCCTGCCTGGTAAACTCAAGGAACTGTGTTCAGTCCCTGGAACCACATGCCACTCCGGCCCCACCTAGGACACAGGATCCAGCCACTGAAGCCGGCTGCAGCGGTGCATCCCTGTAATCCCAGCGCTGGGGAGGCCAAGACAGGAGGATCATTACAAGGTGTGTAGTGAACTCTGTAACAAATAAACTAAAATATTTTTTTTTTAATTAAGAAGAGTTTTCGGGTCTGGGGAGATGGCTCAGAAGAAGAGTTTTCTCTTACATATATTGCTGTTCCAATAATAAATATACGTATCTTTTCTTATTATTCGGGTATTGAACCCAGAGCCTTCACACAGAGCTACATCCCCAGCCTCTTCTTTCAATTTTTTTTTATTTTGAGACCAAGTCTTCCAAAATCAGCAAGTTGCCCAGGCTGGGCTTGAACTTCCTGCCTCATCCTCCCATCCTGCTGGGATCACAGGGCTGCACCACCATACCTGGATAAATAGATTTTTAATGTATAAAACTGTCATTTGAAAAAAATGACAAGCGCATTGGACAAACACTCACTATTGGATTGTATTCAGTATTAATGTTGATAATGCTACTTGGCTACATTTTTAAATTCTTAGCTTGCTGAGGTGGTGATAGCATTCTAGATAATCCATTTTCCACAGCTATAACAAAATACAGTGTCTGAGCTGGATTACTTTATAAGGGAAATTTTATTTAGCTCACAACTTTGGGGGCTGAAAGTGTAATCAAGCAGCCACATCTGTCCAGCCTCTGGCGTGGGCCTGGGAACAACACAGCCACGCTGCTGCACAATAGGGAAGCAGAAAGGAGAACAGCCACATGTGGAAAAGGGTCAGGCACACGGGCACTTTTGCTTTGTCACAACAGACTCTTGTGTTGTGAGAACTCCCAGGATCCTTCACGAGCTACATTAATCTCTTGCCTCCAATAATCTAATCACCTCACACTCTATTCCATTTCTTTCTTTTTTTTTTTTTTTTTTTTTTTTTTTTTTTTTTTTTTTTTGGTCTTTTTGAGACAGGGTCTCATTATGCAGTTGAGGCTGGCCTTAAGCTCACTTTGTAGCTCAGGCTGGTCTCGAACTCACAACAATCCTCCTGCCTCAGCCTCCCAAGTGCTGGGATTACAGGCATGCGCCACCACGCCCGGCCTCCATTTCTTTCTTTCTTTCTTTCTTTCTTTCTTTCTTTCTTTCTTTCTTTCTTTCTTTCTTTCTTTCTTTCTTTCTTTCTTTCTTTTTCTTTTTTTGGCAGTACTAGGGATTGAACTCAGGACCTTGCACTTGCCAGGCAAGTGCTTATTCTCCTGAGCTATCTCCCCAGCCCCTGTTCCATTTCTTAATGTTCTGCCAATTTTCTTGTTGCCACACTAAGCACTCAGCTCCATGGATCCTTGGGAATCGCTCCGACATGTCCAACCAAGGTGCGGGTAGTGCTATGACAGGAACTGCTTCAAAATAATCCGGGACACCTACTAGCATCAAAAGCTAAGGCATTTTTATACTTCAAAAATACTTTCTACAGGTGTATATTCTCTATGATGAATGCAAGCATTATGTATATCCAAAATCTACTAATATAATATGATTTTAAAAGTTTTTTTTTATAATTTGGATAATTTTTCAATGTCATTAAAATAATCCCAAGAAAATATGTTACATCTAATAATACATTCTTATTCAATCATGTGCTGGCTCCAGCTAATTACACACCCACACCTAGCTGTCAGACACACTATTTCTGAGGTTGCCATCTGTTGCCTGCACAAGTTGTTCAATTCCATACTTGACATGACTCAGAGTCATCAGGAAAGTCTGTATTTTGCTTCTCTGGAAATGACATCTCTGCCTTCTAAGAAAATATAGAGACAAACAAGGAACTAGCTTTGTTCTCACCCAAACCCCGTTTGCTGTCATGCCACAGCTCATGTCTTTCAGCTTTCTGACCTTCCTGAGTAGTCCATCCAGTAAGTGCTGTTTCACTGGTTTTACATCTTCCTGCTTCTTTCCTTTCTCTTTTTATTTTTACTTTTCTTTCCTTCCTTCCATTGAAATATTAATGTTCCTTTTCTTAGCTGTGATCATGGTACTTCGGCTAAATTTTGAAATTCCTTCCTTCCTTCCTTCCTTCCTTCCTTCCTTCCTTCCTTCCTTCCTTCCTTTCTTCCATCCTTCCTTCCTGCTTTCCTTCCTTGCCAGGCAAGTGCTTATTCTACTGAGCTATCTCACCCACCCAAGTTTTGTTTTTTCAGTACCAGGGATTAAACTCAGGACCTTACACTTGCCAACCTTCCTTCCCTCTTTCCTTCCTTCCTTCTTTCCTTCCTTCCTTCCTTCCTTGTGCTGGGGCTCAAGGGACGGGGAGATGGCTCAGTAGAATAACTGCTTCCCTGGCAAGTGCAAGGGCCTGAGTTCAATCCCTGGTTGAGGGGGTGGGGAAGACACACCTTGTGCTGGGCTCAGGCCAGTTCCTTGTGCATGCTACAAACATGCTTTGCCACTGAGCTACACTCCCAGAACCCTCTGCTTCCTCTCTGGCACATACACAAATGTATTTCCAAATCAGTGTTTATTAATTTTTCCTGTGTTTACTCTGAACAAAATAGCATTGCTACATACAAAATCTTTCCTAAATTCTAGTAAGAAAAAAAATACTGCAAACTGGAACATTTTAAATAGTACATATTCTGGGATTGTGAACATAACCTATAAAATAAAGTGATAAGCAGATCAGTATACCACATGTCATGTAATAAGAGCTCTTACTAAAGGAGTACTTAGGTGCTACTTTTACTTTATGAACATAAAACATTGCAAGAGGAAATATTTACTTATCAAGCAACTCTGATCCTATTTTGCACATGTCTCATGCCCATACACCATCACTTGTAGCTCTGTATTTTATTCCCAAGGTTTCTCCTTCTGCTCTGTGGAAGGTGGGGATCACTAGGTGGAGCTCTGGTTGCCTCTTGCCCGGAGGCTACCCTCCAGATACAAGCACCCCTGGGTATTCTAACAACTCTTCCCACTGTGCTGGCTATCAACAGTGATTCTGTGCCTTACAAGGTCTTTTCTGGGGATTGAACTCAGGCCCTTGCGCTTTCCAGGGAAGCGCTTATTCCACTGAGCCATCTCCCAGGCGGTCTTAAGCCAAAGCTCTGGTCGCAGCTCTGTTTGTCTTACCTGAGATAGCTGAGCCTGTTACACTGTCTTCATGAGATCATCCTCATAAATTACTGGTAAGTAATTTTTAGACCAGAAGAAACACTCACAAATACAAGAGTCCTGTGAACTCTTGCCTTGCTTTTAAGTGCTTCTCCTCATAAGGGGCATTGATGGTATATAAGAAATACCAGGATAAATCAGGGACCACAGCTACCATTTTTCTTCTTCCCTGCATGTCTGTATAGGATTTTTCTTGTACATTGCAGGACACAGACACCCTGTGGGAAGAGGGTCTTTCAGAATTGTAAAGCACTTACTCAATTCTTGCAACAAATGGTAACACAAAAGAAGTTTACCTTCCTGGTGCCCTGCTCCAAAGCCCCTGGGTGTCCACCTTGAGCACAAGTGCCAGTGGCAAGTAGCTACAGCCAGAGGGATGGTGATTGGGTAGGAAAGGAAGAAAGGTCTTCAGAGTGTGCAGACATGGCAGTCTTTGCAAGGAATAAAAGTTATATAAAGGGAAAAATAAGGAATATTTGCACCATCATCTAGCCCAAGTGTGCCCATGTTAATTAATGGATGTGCTTGATAGCTCTTCAACACTGTGACAAAATGCCTGACAAATAAACTTATACAGAGAAAAAGTGAGCTGTATGTGGTCACGGGCAACTGCAATCCCAGCCACGTGAGAGGCTGAGGCAGAAGGATCCCAAGTTCAATTCCAATCTGAACAACTTAGCATGACCCTGCCTCAGAATAAATAAGAAAGAGCTGGAGTTTAGCTCAGTGGTAGAGCACTTCCCTAGTGTGTGCTAGCTCCTGGGTTTAATGCCCAGTATGGTGCAGAGAGGGGAGCAGAAGATGGAGAGACAGAGATGGACAGGGAGAGAAAGACGGAATAGAAAGAAGAAAGAAGGAAAAAGGGCCGATTTGGGCTCTAGGTTTATGGGAGGCTCCAGGCTGTGACTAGCTGCCTCAGTTTTGGGCCTGTTGCAAAACAGCACATCATGGCAGGAGCACGTGATGGAGCAAACCCACTGTATCAGGGGCCTAGGAGCAAAGAAAGAGCAGAAGGTGTCCCACGGTCCCCTTCAAGCACCACCCAGCAATCAGGCCGCAGCTGATTTTTCCTGCCAGGCCGCAGCTCTTACAGGTTCACAACTTCCCAGTGAGCCCCCAGTGCGGACAAAGCTTTGAGGCATGTGCCTCAGAGATGAGCCCAGACCAAAACTGCCACAGCGACAGGTAGGCACAGGTCCCGGATGCCCTGCAGACACCTGGGCATGACACTGCTGCCGCTCTCCTCCGCTCACACAACTCCACCTGGCAGGGTTCCTCTCCCAGCCACACCCATAGAATCTAGCAGTGCCTTGTGAGCTGCCACCACAGCTCCCAGGCACCTGGACCCTTAAACTACTCAGATTAGACTGCAAGATCTATTTGCATAGGAAAATTAAATTAAGGGCAGGAATAAACATGTGATTTGACTCCTAGATTGTGAATGACAATTTGATTAGGATAGGGGTTGAGGGAACCTTGACCCAGTGGGGAGATAAAAGGACTGACCTCAGGCCTGGCTCTTCCTTGTAGCCTCCTGAGTTTCACAAGAGCTCAGAGAGGAGGTGGCTAATGGGTGTTGGGTTGGGAGTGTCCCTCCAGCCCTGAGGCCACCGTCCCTATCCCTGCCAGCACCTCCTCTCTCGGGGTCATGGAGCAGTGAGCCAGGCAATGGTCCTGGAATTGTGATCACCCGCGAAAATGTGTTCATGTGGGGCCGGGGTAGAGCTGTCTTCACTGGCAAACACAAGATTCTGAGTTCAATCCCGGGTTCTGCAAAAATAAATAAATAAATAAATAAAATAATAATAATAATAAAAATAAAATGTGTTCTCTCATCTCAGATGACAAAGGTGGCAGTTTTGTCTGTTCTTAGTTAGTTCATGAAATCATCCATTGGATCTTGTCTATTTCTCTAGCAACAGCAGACTTCCCAGTTGTATAATTTCCATCAGATTTTTGACAGGATTCTCTACATTCACCGTGGAGGTGGGAAAATCCTTTGGGGTCATTTGTCAATATTACTTGCCTGCATATAGTTAAACTGCTCCCCACAGGACCTTGTTTATGCCCCAATCCCAGTAGCCCTTCGCACATTTCAATCTGTGGCAGGTGTCCCTGAGCACGATGTGGTGCATTTCCAAGAAAAGACCACAAGATGGCGCTACTGGACGCGAGGCCCTTGAAGAGACTTATTTCCTGCAGGTTGTGGAGGAGGGATCTCAGTGCTACTTCACCTGCTTGGCTCTGGTTAATATTATTCCGGGGCTATTGCAGACTGATCGGGCCACCATCTCCCAAACGAGAGGACAGCAGAGGCTTAAATAAATGAGACAAATGGAATGATTTTAGGGATCCAGAAGGATCAAAAACTCTCTCAGAGATGTTTGGGGCCTTAAGACAGAGAACATCTCTAGGCAGCCTATATGTATTATATTATCAAACAGAGGAGAAGAAAATGCAGGAATCTGGGCAGGATGTGGGAATCCCTTTAAGGACTTCTGCAAGTAATGTGTTAACTCAGGAAAACTAAGTCCTCTCCAGGAAAGCCTTCACTTGCAGGTGTCAGGTGCCTGCAGCCGCAGTCTCCTTTTAGCTAGTTGGGGTTGGAGCCAAATGTCCTCAGCTGTGGCCTTATCTTGTCCTCTGAGGCCAAAGTTCCAACTTCACAGGCCTCAGCCAGGCCCAGTGACTCAGAGCGCTTCACTTGCTATGAGTCTATTGCCCTAGGCCTTGAGCAAACCCACAAATAAACATGAGAAGCCAGTTGGTTAATATTAAGTCCTGCTCAGAGCCCCTTCATAGTGGGTTTACTCCATCACTGGTTTACTCATCAAAGTCCTCATTTGTGCAACATTTACTGAATGCTACCATGAGCTGTGAAATAGGAGGTGCTCACAATTCCTTTGCTCCAGGACCCGCCTGACCACTTGTCAAGGCTTTGTCAAGTCCCTGGCGTGCTGCTACAGAGGTGGGGAAGAACAGGTCCCAGGCAATGCAAGGGAGAGGCTTGTAGGTGAGAGGAGCCCCAGCCAAGGCAAAAGCATGGTGGGGAGCCCAGAATGCGCTGGCACAGGCTGGCTACCCTTGGCAGGGGGCAGCCCTGCGAGCGCCCTGATGGCTCAGGCACAGCCTTCTGCAGTAGTTGTAGTGAAGCACTCCAGTGCCTGCTTCTCACTGGCTCCAAGCTTTTGCCATCCTCTGGCACAGGAAGGGCGTCCAGGCCAGGCTCCAAGGAGCGCAGGGAGCAGAGACCTCCAGATGGATGTGTTTGAATCCCCGCTCAGCGGCAGCTCTTTCAGTGGTCTTGTCAAGTATTAGCCCCCTGGCTTCCTGTTTCTGTATTGCAGGGCTGGGCTGATAATCCCTGCTTTTATTTGGGAGGATTAAGGGCCATAATGACTGGGATCAAATTCTGGCTCAGTTGCTTACTGTGTGTCCTTGGGAAGTGTGGTGGATTAACTGAGGGGACAGCCTGTAACACCCAGCTGAACTGAATCAGTGTGGTGCTGCCTGAAGAAGGCTCACCTGAGGGTCATTGCCCGCAGCATAAGAAGAACTGGAGAGTGCCAGGCATGGCGGCGCATGCCTGTAATCCCAGCACTCTGGAGGCTGAGGCAGGAGGATTGTTGTGAGTATGAGACCAGCCTGAGCTACAAAGTGAGCTGAAGGCCAGCCTGAACTGCATAGTGAGACGCTGTCTCAAAAAGAAAAAAAAAAAAAAAAAAGAACTGGAGAGGAAGAGGGTGTGCCATTGATTCTCATGGGGAAGCTTTTTTGCCACCCTGGTTTTTCTGATGTAAACCCTGCTGTTCTCATTGGTGGAGGAGCTCAGAAACTCACTGTTGCTGAGGATGACTATAAATCTCTTTGAGGGAGCTCTGATTCTGATCCTGAGCACCGCTTCCTAGCTCTGTGCAAACCCCTCAGCCTGCTGGCACAGATCCTTCATCCCACTGGCACAGACTTTCTAGCTTCCACCACTGACCTTGGGGCCTTCCCAGAGCAGATCCTTGGTACAGACTTGCATGAGACATTGTCCTGGGCTCTGAACCTCCAGCTGGACCCAGGGAGGACATTGCCGTGGGCTCTGGTCTTCAGCGGCACTCATGCAGGACGTTCCAGGCCCTCAGCTGGATTCTTTGGGTCTCTAGTGTGGACAGATCTGTACTCGTTTGCATCTGACCTTCAGGGAGATTATTCTAAAACAATCCTATAAATTAATTGTCCTATATTAAATCTTTTTCCCTTTAACCCTAACTACAACAGGAAGTCCCTGAATCTCACTGAGTCCAAGTGTCAGTCATCATCCTAGCAACTTCGGGGGGAGATTTCCTTTAATTAAGGGAGTGTAGGCTGAAAGAGGCTCCTACATAAGTGACTCGGGCTGTGCCTGCCCTTAGGTGTCACGCTATCCTGAGCTGCATAGGTTTGCAGCATATAATTAATGAAAACTTAAACAAGGTGATGTTTTTAATCCAGGGCCTAGAACAAAATAGGATTCATTCTACCTCTCACAGCACTGGCTACCAGAAGAACCATTGAGCAACATAGCCTGTCTTGTCCTGCACAGGAATATTTATTGCTTAGTTATATTTATTGTCCTTGTTTCCACAACAAGATTTTTAACTTTGTGAGGTCACTGCTCGAGTTGCCTAGCATCATGCCTAGCACACAGTGAGCACAGAATAAACAAACCTCTGTGCCAAACACAGAAGAAGGCAACACACAGACTTTGGCACCTTCATGTATCAGCCAAGAGTTGATGAGCTACTGTATTCAGGCACAGACACTCTGGAACTTTTCAGGATTTAAACAGTGTATTTTGTTGTATGTTTGAGATACTCCTAGGATTAGAGCAGTCCTGTGACTACTCATAATAATGAGAGCTAAACTTAATTGGCAGTGTGCTGCGTACCATTCTGCTTTATATGCATTACCTTATTTAACCCTCATAATTTCAAGAGGTGACTTCCTTCAGTGAAGAACTGAGTGTAGGCTGAAATAGGCATCCAATAAGTGAGTCAGGTGGGTATTAGACATTACCCCCACCCTTAGGTGTTATATTGTCCAGGACTGCATAGGTGCTCCTCTGCTCTAGAAATGCTTCAGACACTTGCAAATTTTCTAGAAGAGCGTTTTGTCTGAGGCAAGACATGAGCAAGATGTTACACAAGCATGTGATGTTGTCACCTTGAGGTTTAATGTTTCCAGGAGATCTGTCTCCCAGGGGAGGATTCTGGAAGGCAAGGAGAGTGCAGAGGAGTCTTGAACAAATCTGGGAGTTAATCTGCCTCTCTGTTCCTGTCCCTGTCCCAATCCTGACACCCATAGCCCGTGGGTATCAGCCTAGATGCAGAAGCCAAGTTCTCAGGCAGAGCCTGGTCTTTAGAATTGCTTCTTTAGAAAAAGTACAACCATGAGCCTATGCCACGTCCTGAGAGGCTCTTAAAGTCCAGGGGCATGGGAGTGGCAAGAGAATGGCAAACATAAGAGACAAAAGCTGAGGTCAGATGGAGCTCTCTCTCCTGATGAAAGGAAAGGAAACAGCTCAGCCACTGTAGGGGTATTTATTTACACATTTGACACAGTTGGTGTCACATGACACCGCTCTGCCTAGCAACTAATTGTCCTCGGACTGAAGCGGCTTGTAGTGCCTCAGGCATTCTTTGTTCTCAGCCTTCTCGCCTCCAGCTTCAGCCGCTTCTCTACAAGCCTGTTTATGAAACAGGCACACAGGGCTGTTTTGATCCACCATCCCCAAGAACGGGCCATAGCTCAACTGTATAACTGAAAGCAGGTCACCAAGTAATCTCATCAGAGTCACAAGAAATGCAGTCGGGAAGAACACCAACCCAGGAAAAGGAAAGAGGAGCCCTCCCTGTGCCTCTTGCTACTCCACGCACACGACCAGGGAAAACTGAAAACACAAGAGACAGGCTAAGGGGACTATGCATCTTCTTTTCAAATTGCCTGTAACCTGGTCACTAATTTTTATTTTTTTAATATTGAGATTTCTGAGTCCTCTGGTTCTTGCTTTGGCATCATCATAGCTGCTGCTGGTCGTTATGGAAACCAGAGGAGGTGTCAGCTCGTAGCTCCTTCTTGTATGTCAAAGGAGAATCTGAAGTGATTCTGATCTGAGCTTTTTATTTATTTTAATTTAATTTTATTTTATTGAGAGACAAATATCAATGAGACAGTTTCAAAGCAATAGGACAATTTCAATAATTAATGTAATAATAGTTGTCTCCTCATAGAATTAAGCAAAAGTAGCTGCATATCTATCCTAACTATTCTGTATATACAAATACAAAATGGTCCTTCCTTTGTATCCCCTTTCTTTGTTTAGTCCTGTCAGAGGTGAGTATTCTATTGGAATTCACTTATTATAGATGCTTGAATTCTGAGCTTTTTAATAATAGAAACTGTCTTTAACCTGGATAAATAGGCTTCAAAATTCTTAAAGGCTGGGTGTGATGATGCATTTGTGAGCCAGAGGCAGTAGGATTGCTGCGAGTTCAAAGCCAATTTCAGCAACATAGAGAGTTTAAGACCAGCCTGAACTACATAGAAAGACCCAGTCTCAAAAAAAACAAACATACAAACAAATCCCAGAATTCTTCCTCAAGCTTTTGCCTGGCTTAGAAAAGTTTCTGTTTCTCTTTTCTCATTACACAAAATGCATTAAGAACCGGATCTGGACACATTCTTAATATGAGGCATTCAGTCTCTTTTTAGTTTCAGAGACATGAAAATTCAGCAAGAAAAGTAATAAGGAAACGGGAGTAATGTTCATTAGCTCATTAGCTTATGTTTGGATGATGGGTACTTTTCTCAACCCAGAAAGAATTACAAGGCAGAGTCAAGAGAGAGTTGAGCAAAAGCATTTATAAGGTTAGAGAGCAAAAGCAGGGTGCTCCCAATGCCAGGAGGAGACCTGAACAGGTTGCCATGGGGACAAAGTCTAGGGGTTTTTGTACAAAAATAAAAGATTACATCTCAGAGCCTTCCAGGCCAAGCTGAAGGCCAAGTCGGGGTTAGTGGCAGGAAGGTTTGACTACAAGAGAGCCTGCAGGAATGTGGGGTCTGCAACAAGCACACTTCTGCAAGCACTAATTATGACAGGAAATGCCCCTGCCAGATACTTCAGTTAGTTGTCCAGGTACCAATTCCTGCTCCAGTTCTGGTTGCTCCTGTCTCTTAGAATTCGCTGGTCACTATGATGCGCACCGAATCACCAATCCTGAATTGCCAAGCCACTCTGCCTCTGGGTTTCTTGCTGGCTTATCTCAGATTTAAGTCCTAGACCACCAGAGATCAGGGCCTGCTATTTGGGGAATGATCCCAATCAGTGCCCGTCGATGTAAATAAATCTGCCTCCACATCCTGGGTGTCATTTCAGTGTTTCTATTTGCTACTGCACAGTAATTTTAACTTTTCTAAAATTATCAACCTAAACAGAACAAAGGCACTGTTCAGAGCAGCATGAATAGCAGCTCAGTGGAACCAGCTATCACCTTGTTTTCTTCACATTCCTGGACAGGAGGAGCCCACGAGTTTAACACAGGCCCTTTGTTCATTGTGTCACCTGAGCTCTGACCTTGGCCAATTCTTTGTGAGCTCCCAGTCTCTGGTGGCATCTAATCTTGTCCTTCACTGGGTCATCCTGACCCCCTCTGGGCTGGGCTCCCGTCCTGCCTACTGAGCTCCCTTAGCCTGGAAAACATCCCTCTGCTCACAGCGTCACTGGAAAATTCTCTCTCCTTCCTGTAGGGACTCCATGTTCACACTGTTCTCTAATACATACCATGTTTTACTGAACCTGATGGTAAATCTCTGTCGTGATACCTAAACCTTTAGAGAGTGAGCCCTAAGCCCAGTCATATGCGCTTGGTGCGCCCACCGTTTATCCTCCCCAGACCATCCGCCAAGTCCCTGTTTTCTGTGCAGACCACAGCAATGACACAGAAACACCCCTCACCCCCATCCCACTGTCTCTCCTGGATTTGTTTAGGCAAGAATGCCAGAGAGGAAATTGGAAAACATCATCGAAGATAAGCCACTTATTCTGCTTCTTGTCAGGTGAGACAATGAACTCCTGACTAAACCATTTGGAGCCCGGATGGGCAGGATTCAACCCATTTAATCAGTCAGCGATTAAGGCCTGCAGCCACCTGTGGCAGAGGCATCCTGATTGCTCAAGCCCGTCCACCAGGAGACCTTGTGTGAAGCCTGAAGTCGCCCAGGTACAAACTTCAGGCCCCCAGCGGAGCTGACTCAGCGATCAGAGCCTCGCCCACGCTCAGGCTTCACGGCTCCCGGCACAGCTAGCAAAGGAGACAAGCACAACGTGTAGATTTCTCCTGTGTGCTGGAGACCAGGAGGGCAAGTGCACAAGCCCTGTGCCTGTGGTGGGCTTGTGCAGTTGCTCTCATAGGTGGAGGAGGTTCTGCCTGCACAGTATGAAACCGTCCAACCTTTGTAGTTGCCGATGAAGACACATGGAGAATGGAGACGGTAAACAAAGCAGCTGGGAATTCTGCAGAGAAAACCTGTGCCACCTGTTTAATGTTTGCAGACACTATCCCCCTTCTTATTTTGGGGCCCCAGACAACTCTGAGCTACCTGGAAGGTCTAAGCCCCCTTTCTGCCAAAGCAACAGCCAGAGTCATAAAGGTTTCTGCCTCCCTCAGAAAGGCATTTCCTCTCTGCTAGTCTTTGGCCCCTTTGGCAGGGTAACCATACATCCCAATTTGCTTGGGCCCACCCCCGTTTACACCGACTGTCCAGGTGTAATTCTAATAGGGTCCTTATTGGTTCTAAAGAACCTGGGTTTGTGTGATAAATTACAGAGCCTCTGACCTTTTAATCACAGCCTGCCCTCTAGTGGAAAGATGGCTCATTGCATGTATCCCACAGCCCTGGACGGGGACTCCAGGTTGTAGGGGTCACATCTGAGAGGACGTGTAGAGATGTGAAGGACAGGAGAAGGGAAGAGAGGAGGTGCTGCCTTGGGAAGTGGAGCTGGAGCTTACATCTCAGGAACGTGCTCTCTGTCTCTGTCTGTCTCTATCTCTGTGTGTCTCTCTGTCTCTCTTCCCGGCCAGCCCTAGCCCCAGGGGAACAGCATGCTTATTAATAAGTACCCAGTGGGTTAAGCAGGAAAACTGGATACAAAAGCAAAACAGCCAGGTCCTCAGCCCTCCAGAAAGTCTCCGTTTAGTTGAGATATAGAAACAAATGATTAGCCGGGCATGGTGGCGCATGCCTGTAATCCCAGCACTCGGGAGGCTGAGGCAGGAGGATTGTT
>PVKA01037753.1:0-20779 GCA_004027165.1 Ctenomys sociabilis | reverse complement strand
TATATACAAAATAGGATAGATATACAGCTACTTTCTCTTAGTTCAGTGAGAAGAAAGATTTGAACTATTGTGTTTAGACAAGATATCATGTCTGTATCCTGTACTATGAATAACTACTACAACAATATGCAATGTATTATTATTATAACTGTCCTACTAATCTGTTTTGAAGCTGTCTCATTGCTATTTCTTTCTCAATAAAATTAATAAAAAATAAATCATACAGTATTTAAGCTTCCACTTCTGACTTATTTCACTGAACATTATGTTCTCAAATTGCATCCATCTGTCTATGAATGCCTTAGGTCTATCTTTCTTTATGGCAGAGTACTACTCCACTGTGTATAAATACCACATTTGCTTTACCCATTCATCTGTTGATGGATCTGTGTGATGTTTTCAAGATGTAGCTATGATAAATTGTTTTGCTATATTATGCTTCCTTATGCTTTTAGCTCTTTTGCAAAGATATCTAGAAAGAGGACAGAAGAGTCAAGTAGAATTTCTATTTTCAGTGTTTTGAGGGATCTCTATACTGATTTCCATACTGGTTGTATTTAGAGCCTTTTTGTTACAAAGCACTATTCCATTGTGAATGTTACTTGCCATTTTTAAATAATTTCTGAAAATTGTTTAGTAAGCAAAGATATTTTAGTACATAGAAGTTTTATCCCTCAGATTTCTATGATGAGGACCAGTATAAGCACTTTTTTCAGCAATGCAACAATGACCTGGTTTTATAAATTGCATGTATAAATCTCTCCCAAAATAAAATGTAACTATTTTAAAAGTTTTAAAGAGTAACATTGCAGTGGCCTAATGGGACATTTGAAGGGCAAATCAATTTTTTTATAAATAAAAATCAAGATTTACAAATATAAAACATGATTATATCCATTCATTTAAGTATTTATTGACTTAGTTCCATTGTTTCAGGAATTAGGGACCTTGCTAAATTTAAATAGTTGGATTGTGGATTGTGGATTGTGACTCAATGGTAGAGTAATTGCCAAGCATGCGAAAGCCCTGGGTTTAACCGCTTTCTTTCTTTTTTTTTTTTTTAAGATTTGTAAATATTTTATTAGAATATAGATTCAATTTTTTTAATTTTTTTTATTTTACTGAAGTACAAATATGAATCAGACAGTTTTAAGACACCTTAACAAGACAGATTCGATAAATTAATACATTGCAAACTGTTTTCATAATGTTTGGTATCGTACAAGGTGCATACATGATATTATACTTACAGACATTATTATAGCAGATGTCTCTATCAGTAAATTAAGAGTGTAGCTGTTTACTTATCCTATTTTTTATATGTGAATTATATCAAAAATTCAATAATTATTTTCCTAGTGGATGACCATAGTACTACAAGGTGACATAATATCCTGTCCAGCCACCATTAGTGCAGATCTTGCCTCTCATTGGATTATGTAGAAGCACAGCGTTATCTATCCCAACTGTACTGTCTATACACACACATCATGATTCTTCCTTTCTATACCCCTTCCTTTGTCTACACCTGTCAGAGATGGGCACTCCATTGTCATACAATTAATTTAGGTGCCTGAACTCGACAACACAATCCAACACAGTCAGCATTCTACAACAATAGTGAGTTATTCAAAGAAGTTGTTGACCATAGCCATTTACAGCTCAGCTTAATATTATGGCCCCGTGATGTATACTTCATTTTTATGCTTTTCTGCTGGATGATTAAGACCTAGATAGATGGCTCAGTAGAATAACCGCTTTCTTCACAAAAATAAAACAAGTTTTCCACAGCAACAAAACTAACAAACGGAGCCCTCGCTTTGTTCTTTGGATCTGCTTCTGTCCCTCTGGTACAGTCGGTGTCTCAGTTACTCTTCCCTCGTTGCCGGGACAAATACCTGACACCCAAAATGAAGGAAGGCAAGGGTTATGTAGCTCCCAGTACCAGGGGCTCAGTCCATACTCGGCCGGCTCCATGGCAGAGTGTCTATGGCAGAAAGCAACCTTTCATGGCCGCAGCAAAGAGCAGAGAGCAAAATGCAGATGCAGCTGCAACAGTGGCAACAGAGAAGTCTGTCTCCCTTACACGGCATTCAGGCTATTGGCCCCAGGCTGGGTGTAATACTCACACCCATGATCCCAGCAGTACTAAGGCCCATAATCCAAGCCTTGACTATGAGTTAATCTCAAAGTCTAGAAGACCCTTCCGCATGACTAGATGAGGCTTTGGAAGGACACCTACATATAAACCATAGCAGTCATCTATGCTGTGATCAGTATCACTCTACTATAAAATTTTAACTTGAAACATAACACGATCTCTATTGTAAAGGTAAAAATAAAAAGTCCCAAGACAACACCCAGCCCCACACTAGACTGGCTCCATCTTAGCCCTTTGTTTCACCTGTTGCTAAATGTTCTGGGAAAGTTACATGCAACTAGGCAGCCACAAGGTTGCTCTAAAGCTTCAGCAACCCCCAGGAGGCCCTCAATCAATCCTGACAAAGGAACAATTGCTATTGGCTTCTGTAACCTGCTTGCTCAAGTTTCCCTCTTACCCTGTAACGACCACAAGATGCTCCCCCAAGGTTACCCAAGCGTTACAGAAATATGTTATTCTGTCAGAAAAATCCCCCCGCGCCGAGCCAATCAATGCATAGGTCAACCCCTATTAACCAGGCAAGCTTCTGTAGTGCGCTTGCCTCCCCCCTAATTTTGTGGGTTTTGCCTTTATAAACCTGCCTGTAAGGACAGCTCGGCACTCCGCAACCGCCTTAGGTGCGGGGTCCCACGCGTGGTTCAATAAACTTTTGAGCTCTCACCCTCATCTCTTGGTGTCTCCCTGCCCGCGGAGATCTGGGTCAGCGCAGACCCAACACTATGACTAAAAAAAATTGAACATGGAAAAATTTGATTTGCTTGAAATGGATTCTTTTTCTAAATTCTATTAGTTATCTAGTGGTATGTAGCTAATTACCCTCAAATGTGGGGGTGAGGCCTCAGTGAACAACAAAGAATAAGCAGTTTCAGTCCATGAGGACTTGCTGTGTGCCAGCTTGCTGGGTGATGCTGGCTGTGGGCTGCTCATGAGGCTATGGTCGATGGGGGCTGAAATAACACTTCTGTATTAACTTTTCAGGACTACAGTGAAATACCTGAGGCAGCTGGCCTATGTAGAGCAGAGATTTATTGAGCTCACAGTTTTAGAAAATCAAAAGCAAGGCACTGTGGTCTTCTGGTCTATTTTTGGTCATAGCAGATAGCAATGATAGGAGCACATTCAGGGCAAGACATTACATCTCCACATAGTAAGCTAGAATGTTGGGTCAGCCCAAACGCAGGCTTTCATAATGACCCTCCTATAAGAACTACCAAAGGGTGGCAGGAGAGCTAGCTTAGACTTGCCCAAGAGCATGATTCTCAGTAACTAAAGGAGCCCCAATTTGGCTCTACCCTTAAAGGCTTCTCCACCTCAACACTACCACATTGAGGGCAAAGCCTTCACCATGTAGACCTTTGGGGAACAAACAGTTAGGGACTGCTCAGGTACCTTTGTGCACCACTTCCAAAAAACCCACAAGAGACACCATGAAAAAGAAAAGGTTTTATTCAAAGATAGCTCTGAGAATATGGAGGGACCTCATACTGTCACAACTCACTGCCTCCCTGTGTCCAGACAGGTAAGGACCTTTTATAATAAGAGACAGAAGGGAGGAGGAATACAAGGAGACAAGAGACAATGCCTGGCTTCCTTCATCCATCTAGGCTCTTTTTCCATCCATTCTTTCCCTGTGGTAAGGAAACTGGACCCCAGTCTCCCAGTTCTAGCATCTGCATATTCTGTTCATTCATTTGGATTGAGGGGAGAAGCAGGGTCTTATGTCATACATCTGAGAAAGTCTCAAGAAGCAGCTTATTCTCGAAGGGAAGATACTCAAATTTTTAGTCTTACTTGTCAGTTACAAAACCAAGTCTGAACTGTAGCAACTTTCAAGACGTATATCATGGGACTCTTGCCATGTGGCCCTCTCTATGGGGTTGCTAAGTTTGCTCATGATATGAGGACTAGCCCCACTCCCAGGGGTGAATCCCAATAACAAGGTTATTGTCAGCCCCTTGATATCCTATCTGGCCTCAGATTAGCTCTACTCAGTGTAGGGGAGGACTACATAAAAGATAAGTGCCAGGAAGCAGGGTCATTGAGAAGGAACCTGGAGCTTGATCAAATTTCCTGGTAGACATCGGTACATGACTGGTCTTTCAATGCTCCAAGCAGTTTTGAAAACTGCATGGACCATAGCTCAATAGAATAAGTACTTGAGTTTAATACCCAGTACCAAAAAAAATGCATAGACCTCTAGTTTAAACTAGTGTCCCCCCATTCCCAGACCAGGGACATCTGGAAACATTTGGAGGCATATTTGCAAATGAATATGGTGAGGGATACTGTTATGTTTATGCACCTAGTAACCTAGTAAGTAGAGGCCAAAGATGATGCAAAATGTCCTACAATGTGCAGGACATTTCCTCCACAGTGAGGAATTAGCCAGCCCCAAATGTCAATGGCGTCCAGGCTAAGAAACTGTGCACGAAATTGTTACAATCTGCTAGAAGGTTAAGTAGTTTCCTCTTACAAACTATTCAATATATCATATAAACACTGCTTTTCATTTCCAGTCAAGTATAATCAGATTAAGCAAAATTGAGTTATTGCAGTGCAAGATCAAATTGCAGGTGCACAGCCAAAAGGGAGAAGGCATGAGAAAGGAGTTGGGCTAAGAAACACACACACACACACACACACACACACACTAACACAACACTAACACACACAAACACCTCCCCTGAAGAATGATGAGGGGGGGCTTCCTTTTTTATGTGATAAACTCCCTGAATTTGCAAACACAGCACCTCATCTTTACTATTTTATTAAGAACTCCCTGCCAACAACTAGAAGCAGCAGTACCTCAATGATGCTGTGAATTCCGCAAAGATCAATCTGGGATTTTAAAGACAAGCAGAAGCATAAGAAAATGGATTCAATAGAGTTTTATTGACAACTGGTAGGGTACAGAGCTCTCCTTCTCTACCTTCACAAGTCTTTGCTCCTGAGGTTGATGTGAGCACTCAGAAAGAGCTAAGATAAAAGATCTATAACACAGTAGCTGGTTGAGTCAAGACTGAGCTCTTCCCCCAAAGTAATTAGAAGCTAAAATGGAATGATTATTAAGCAGCCATCCACTTTGGGGACAGCCTCCGGGCTCCTTGTTCTCTCCAACAATTAAGCAGCTACAGAAGATCAGCTTGAATAGTAATAACCCTCAAACAAATCATGCAGGACTGAAATGGCTTCCGAACAATGTTTAGATCCTACAATGGGTAACAGTGGATTGGACCAGACCTCCTGGGTGTCTCAAGGCTGTGGCATGGGTGATGATTCTTCATAGAATGGAGAATTGTGAATGTATCTTTGCATTAGGAGTTTCACAGGTAAAACTTCATATGCCTATACTCTTAACTTGTTTTAAGTATTATGATTAAGAAATAACTAAAATGATTCTCTTCTACATGGAAAGCTATGTGCAGTGTTGGGAGGGGAAGATTAAAATAATTCCTAGAGATGGTGGTAGCTACAAATAGAGTAAACCACTCTTTTATTCCTCAGTTTGGGCAGCAGAGAAGAGAGAATGATGGGGGATGGGGAAGAAAGAGGAGGAAGATAAGGGAAGAGAGGAAGAAAGAGGGGAGGAAAAAGGGAAGAAGAAATGCAGGGAGATAGGAAGTGACGACAAAAGGGAAGGAAGAGGGAAAACAGAGAATGGGGAGCGGAGGAGGAATCTTCCTTTCTATGAAAACAGGATCTTTCCAGATGGGATTGAGCTAAGAATTTTGACAGTATCACTAGGCTGAAGTGGAAACATCAGCAGGACTTCCTGTGGATGCTGCAGGGGACAGTCTATTCTTTGCTTATTCCAGATTCTGGTGATTGCCTGCTTTCTTGGTTAGTGGCCTCATCACTCCAATCTCTGCCTCTATGGTCCATTGCCTTCTCTCCTAACTGTCAAATTTCCTTTCTCTTCTATAACACAGACACAGTTTGGGGGACTGGATTTAGTGCCCACCCTGACAATTCTAGAAAAATCTGGATAGGAACGTTTTCTATGTTAGCTACCCCTTTTCCTGTGCTTAGGGAGCTGCTGGACTGACTTGCTCTTAGAGCTGTGTGTCCCTGTATTTCTCTGGATCTTCTCTCATTTCTGCCATTTCTGGACCCAAGAAACTGGCTCTAGTAACAAAATATTGCTTTTTCTTCTCCTTAGTTTTCCAAAATTCAGCCCTACACTGTTTCTGCCCCTCCTGTACAACTTTTTTCTTCTCTTATTTCTCAACAAAACTTGATGACCCAAACCCTTAGCAATTTAAGGAGGGGCCCAATTTGATTTCTACCTGCTATGATGGTGCCAACGGTAAACTAGGTTTTTACAGATCTTTCTAATGTAACAAAAAAGGAAGAGAGAAGTAAGGAGAAAGTTAACTGTCCATGCTGAAAGAGATTGAATATGCTAATTGTGTAATGTGTAAAAATCATACGACATGACACCTCTATTAAAAAAATAAGTACAAAAGGGCCAGCAAGATAGCTCAGTGGACTAATCACTTGCTTATGTAAGCACAAGAGCCAGGGTTTGATCCCTGGCACTGCTTTCTATACTGGACCTACCCCCAGGCACGCTGAGCCAGTGATAGAATTCAGGCATAGTGGTGCATGCCTATAATCCCAGCAATAGGGAAGCAGAAAACAGAAGGATCACGAGTATGAGCTGTAGTGAGACACTGCACAAAAACAGTACAGAGATACTTTAATAAAGAGGAGGCTTTGGGGACAGCTGTTATGGAGATTTTGGGGACTGCTGTTCTCCCAAGGTAAACTTGGGTTGGATTCTTTGAGCTTGAACTCTGTAAACCAAAAATGTTCCCTCAAAGTTTTGGAGATGTTAACTTTTTGTTGTTTATTTGTTTGAAACAGGTTTTGCTTTGTAATTTAGGCTGGTCTCAAGCTTTCTCTGTAGCCTGGAGTGACCTTCAACATGTTTTCCTCCTGCCTCAGACTTCTGAGTTCTGACCTCACAGGCATATGCCACCAGGCATGGCTGAGATGTTCACTTCCCTTCCTTTCATAGTTGGCTGTTAAGAAGGCTTACATATTTTCAATCGAAGAACAAGTGGCTCATTCAGAAACTTTTATTTTGAAGGATGGAAACTCAATCTATACTGTTTATCTGAGACATATTCTGCATATTCCACATGGCTCTGCAGCTTTTGTAGAAAGAATTTCTACTGTGTGAAAATTAAATATAGAACAGACATAGGAGAAATACTTTCTGAGACCAGTATGCTTTAGAAGTATATATAAGAAGCAACTTTTTATAAACATTGGCTATATATAAAGGAGGAGGACTCTACTTAAGGACAAAAATGATTAAAATAGTCCATAATGGTAGTGGGTTATCCACAGAACTGAAAATGTCAGAAGTTGCTGACTTGAGCCTTTTACAGCTCAGCATATTGATATAGCTTTACTTTTTATACCTCTTGTTTATACCTTTCTGCTGGATGGTTAAGACCAAGATAAAGCAAGACCTGTATAACAAAAAAAAAAAAAAAACCTTAACTTCTGTATCTGACAAGGTCAGTGAAATCCCCTCAGGAAACCCTGTACAGAAGGACTACTGGACTATATGGGATTATTTTGCTGAATTCACACACCTACAATATTTGAATGGTAATGAAATACCCATCTCTGACAAAACTAAACAAAAAGGGGGATATAAATGAAGGACCATGTTGTAGTGAAAAAAAAAATATATATATATATCTGTATATACAAATAGGATAGATATACAGCTATTTTCTCTTAGTTCAATGAAAAGAAAGATTTGTACTAATAGTGCTTAGACAAGATATCATGTCTGTATCTTGTATTATGAACAACTACTACAAAGACAACAATATGCAATGTATTATTATTATAACTGTCCTACTAACCTGTTTTGAAACTGTCTCATTGCTATTTCTTTCTCAACAAAATTAATTAAAAATGATTAAAGTTAGAAAAGATATGATGTTATCTGGTAAATCCATTTAATTTGCAGATGAGAAACTGAGACCTATACAATAGCAGAATGTATCAATCAGCTTTCCCGTCTTCACTTTAAATCTCCCAAGAATGTCTATTTATTGCTGCTCATCAGCACAACAAGCACCGCTAGAGAGTACTGATGTTTCTGGTTCTCCACAACTGCAGAGCCTCAAGCCACCAAAGTGATGCTATAGTCTCTGTAGTCTTCATTTACTGTCCCCTGCAGATCTGTGGATGCTGCTGCTTATGACCCTCGTGCTTACAGTATCTTAGAAAATGGGCCCCTTGCCCCATTCTTGGGCACCACACCAGGGCTCTATATTCAAAAGACCATTTTAGACTCTTCTCCAGGTGCTAGAGTATCACCCTCATTGTCCTTCAGTCAAGTGTACTTATTGAAAGAAATTTATAGATGCAAATAAATTAGATATTGAACCAAAGTTTAGGCCTAACCTAAGACCTTATCAATATGCTTGTCTGAAGGATGACCACTCTAAAGTCAATATAAAAATATCACCAATAGAATTCATCAAAGGATTGAGCTGGTTATTTCTATTGTAAAGAAAAATTAATGATGAGTAGTGGATTTTAGTGACTTAGTTGGCAGTTCTTGTATTTTTTTTTCTCTTAGAAATTGTTACTCAAGAGTTTTTAAATCATTTCTAAAATGTAATTTATAGGAAACTTTTCAATTTTATAAGGCACAACAAAGTTGAATTTGAACACAGCAAATACATTCTACTTTACTGAGAATATGTTTATGAGTTTTTAGCAAACTATTTTTCCATATTACCAAAGACTGCTTTTGCCCTGCTTAAATATAATTTCATTATGGCTCTAAAGACATAGAAGAAATGGGGATCCAAATTTCAAGTTTCCTTTTCATTTGAGACATCTGTAACTTTCATCTTACTTTCATTTGGTTATAAAAACATAGTATAAAGCCCACTTTTCCAAATGCTTTCCTTTTTCAGTGCCATTTTTCAATAGAGGACCCAGCTTAGCCCTTCTCAAATATTTTAAACCAAAAGCAAATATGAGCCTTTCAAATGACCCTTCTGAGACTCTTAGGTCCCAGTGATTTACTTTTCTTGAAATGTATTATCTTCCTTATATACCCAACAGCCAAAGAAATAAAAACCGAAAAATATTTCTACTTTGTAGGCATAAAATTATATACTTTCAAATATGGTTTTTCAAGATATCCATGCCTCTCAGGTATTTTGATTCATTCTTATAGAAATACAAGCTCTGGCCTCTGCTCATTTATATAAGTGTTGTCTTCCTAGACTCTCTTAGTGAAGCATTTATTGTCTGCCTCTCGTCCATATCTACTTGGACTCTACCACTTTAGTGAGAAGACTTGAGTTCTACTGAAGTTTAAAGTCTCTTGTCTTCCCTGAGGATTTTCTCTGACCACTGAAGTCCTCTAATTCCATATACAAGGCAGGTGGAAAGTGCCAAGAAATTACCATGTCCCTGGTGACAATCCTCAATGGCTGATGAGATTATATAAATACCAACTCCCTTGCTTTTCCAGAAGAGTAATCCTCAGACTTGTGCTCTGCTCTGACTCCAATAACACGATCTTTATCAGCCCCCTCCCTTCCCTAGAACTAACCTACTTTTGGATGGAACTTCCTGAATTCTCTCAAAATAAATTTCTTACAATCAAATCTATGTCTCAAGGTACTGTATTCTCTCGGAGGAAATGAAACTGATCAGATAAAGTCAAAAAGGCCATCTTGCCTTGGAAATAGCATCAAATAGGGTGCCCTGGATACCAAATACTAAGAGACATAAGGTATCATCTCTAATTTTAGGTTATTCAGAATGTAATGTACAAAGTAGGCCAAAATACGTTAACATGGTATCCTTTGTATGTAATAAACATGCTACATATGGTTTATATCTAGTTTGATCAATTTCTTACTGTTGCCTCAGTTGTACCATCTGAAAACTGATGATACATTAGTAATTATCCTATTGTATATATTTAGTTAAAAATGAAGGTAAAGTGTCTAAGGTAGTACCTGGCAAATAGTAATGGCATGGCGTAACCCTGAATTCTTTTTTCTTTGCTACCAAGAATTGAATTCAGGGCCTTGTACTGCCAAGCAGGTGCTGTATTGCTGAACTACATCCCCAGCCCAAACAACCCTGAATTCTTGAGTCATGTGCTTAAGTATCCTGAGATGCTGTAATGAATTCACAAAGATACATTAATATAGTTTAACTTTTTGAGGAATGCATGTATCTTTTGGATGCTAAAAAAATATTATCTCAGTGGAGTTCACAGTTTTAACTAGACCTGGTGGCATCACTTTTGAAAATATGATGTCTTTGTGAAGACTCATTTTCATCAGTTGCTGTGTTAAAAAGAAAACACCAAGTGCAGATCAGTATGAAACAGAAGGTAACAGTGGACAATCTGAACCCAAGGTTTGACAATTCATACAGTGTCTCTCAGTGGGATTTTTACTTAAAAATAAAATGTTCACAAATTTTAAACATTTATATTTTTAAAATTTAAAAAATGACTATTAAGTTGTCAGGATCCAAATAAATACTGAATAAGCTTTTTGAACCTTGGTTAATAGAATTATTAGGCATTTCTTTTGACCTAGGGATACCATTAAAATAATTAGAGACACAGGGTTCTGTGAACTGAGAAAATTTTCAAAACTGTTATTTTAATGTATTTTAGCTATTCACTAGCTAATTAAAATTAACTAAACATATCTGGTAGATGCTACTTTGTATCTAGAAAATGTCAGTGTCCTCATGTCCCTACTGAGAAAACCAACTCCAGGCCATTGTTAAGAACTTCCATGCTCTCCTTTCACTCACCTTTCAGTCTTAACCTTTGATTATCATCATCTGGCTAAATCAAAATATCTACCATCCCCAGAGTGCAACTTGCCCTCTCTTCCAGGTTCTTTGCCTAAATGTGTGCTCTTTTCCATTTATGGTATCCCATTAGGTCTTCAAGAGTCTTCAAATTCCAGAGGAAATTCTGTCTCTTGCATCCAAGAAGTTTGCCTTCTTCTCAAACACAGTTTCTCATGCCCAGGAACTCTGTTGACTTATCATACAACTCTCAAGCGAACTTACCTATTTCCTCTCTCCTTTCAATTCTCTGTTCAATGGAAAGCTCTCACAACCACTGAAAGCTACTGCCATAAGTGAGTCAGTGAATGAGTGGATGCAGGGATAGCTGGATGGCAAATGGATGAATGAGCAGAAAGATGGATGATGGACAGAAGATGGATAAATAACTAAATGGATGGGTGGATAAAGAAGTTTAAGGAAGAGTGAGTAAATGTGTAAATAAATGTAACAAATGCTTAAAAACTCATTTCTTGTACTATGTTAGTCCTTCATAGGCAATGTGACTCAAATGTCACATTTAATTAATAATTATTTTACCATGCATGTCTTATTAGAACTCCAACAGCCCTTCATATTGTATCATGAGTTAAAAAATTCTACTATTCAGCAATAAGATACATTTCTGCCAAATGTAAACATTAATCTCCTTATCAAGTAAATTGAATTTATCTATCAAAAAGTATATTATGATATATAATTTTATTGTGTGGTATATTTTAGTATATTATACTATATTATCAGTCACACAAATGTAGTGTGATTATAGAGAAAAGCCTTTCCCAGAAAATATATGAAATAGCTAATTTTATATAAAATACAGTTCAAGAGACTATTATAGAGCTAGCTGGCTGTAAATATTGAGTGCAACATTTGACAGTAGACTTGTTAAAGAGAATCATTGTTTTTTGAGTATTGCTATGTGTCACTTCTCACAACTGCATTGTCAATTGTAGCTTATTTTTTATTTTATAAATGATAAAAGAGAATTACATAGAGATGGTGAATCTTGTCTAAGGTCACAAGTCTCATATCAATGGAGGAACCAGGTTTGATAGTTGCAGTGCGTTACCAGTTTAACATGGTTCTCACTCATGCCCTTCCCTCTTGACATATGGGAACATACAGTGGCCACCACTTAACAGAGAAAAGTAGGAAGCATTGGGGCTTTAAGAATAAGACCCCAATGTATAGTGCTTTGGCATGTGGAATATTTCAAACTGAAGGACAGTAGAAAGACCTTGGAAGTAAAGCCTCTTTCTGACCTTTTCTTGCTTTTCTTCCCATTCTTCTCCTCCCTCAAGATAGGGCATAGAAACCAAAATCCTTTTCCCTAAGAGAATCACAGAATTAGAACTTCTCTCTTCCCAAGTGAGCCACAAAACCTGGACATATTAGTCTAACCATCTTCTTACCTTTCTGTGGAGGAGCTAGCCATGAAGAAATTCTCTGACCTACCTTGTACGATAGTAGACCATAAGACCTTCATTTCAGAAGAGTCCCTCCCTGTATATGAGAGGAAGGAATTGTCACACAGTAGGCCAAGCAAAATACAGACAGGATTTTCTGAGCTTGTTTTCAGAGTCGATTACCATTAAGTCACTCCCTTTTCATTGAAGTGCTTATCTACCTGACTGTCCATTCTTCATAAACATAAAAATAGACCATTTTCTCTGGTTCTTGAGCATTCATGCCTAAGGCCTTCTGTGTCATATTCACTGTGATTAACTTAATATTCTGCATTTCTCTTTTTAATCTGTCTTTTATTTCAGGAGTGCCAGCTGTGACTTCAATTGGCACCTCACAGGAAGAGATGACATTGTGTCTATACCAAATATTTCAATGGAGACAAACTGCAGTAGGTTTGCCTCACTCTCCAGCCCACTATTCTAGTCTTTCAGTTCACATTTCTAATGAGGAAGGGTAGAAAGTAGATAAGACTGAGAAGAAAAGAAAAGAAGTAGAAAACTAGAGGGAACCAGCATTTTATAGCTCAGCAAAAAAAATGAGAGGGATCAGGAAAATCTGCAAGATTAACTTTATCAATAACAGAACTGAAATGTCATTCTCTTTCATGCTTTCTCTCAGCATGAATTTTTTAAAATGTATTTGGCACAGGGTCTCACTATGCAGCTCAGACTCATAGTGATCCTCCTGTTTTCAGCCTCCCCAGTGCTGGGATTACAAGTTTGGGCCACCATGCCCAGATTTGGTGGCCAGCTCAGTGTGCCCAGAACAGGGTGGCAGGGGCAGTGTATGTGGTGCCAGGGATCGAACCTTGTCCCTGAGCTTGCCTAAGCAGGTGTTTATTCTGCTGAGCTATCTTGCTGGCCCTCAGCATGAATATTGATCAGACTTAATTCCAAGCCATTCACTTCTTACAAAGAGGTGCCTAGCAAAAGAAAAGATCAGGACTTGCCATTTTCAAGCATACTATATTTTATTGCATAGTCCTTAATCAATGGGCTCCACAGTTTCCTTTTTAGATGTGTGAGCTTTAGCTTCTTTCTGTGCCTGAGACTTGACCTGCAAAGTAGTTGTAATAATGTTCTCTATCTCATTTCATGGTATAAAAATCAAATAAATTTACATGTAGCTCTTAAATGAGAGATCGACTTCACTAATAGGTGTCAATAGTGGTAATGAGGAGGAGGAAGAGGATGATACCACAGTCCCTCTGATGGAGTGCCTCCTGAGAGAGCATTGTGGTTGGCAATAACAGAAGAAAGTTAGAAGAGTTGACCAGAGAACCTAGTTTCTGACTTACACCCATCTTAACCTCCCGAGTCTCAGTTTTTTTGACTATGAAGGGATGGGAATCTCTTTGAGACCTACTAGTATGATTTCAACTAGCAAGGGTTATTCAGAAATCCCATGGCACTAGAATCTGGTACAAATTACCTGAGTTTGAAACTAGGCTTTAGCCTTAGTTGCTGAATCTAGTTACATAATCTTGGGTGAATTTTAAAACCTCTCAGGACCTTGGTTTCCTTATCTTTAAAATCAGACTAACAATAGACTCCAGTGAATGGAGTTCAAAATACAGAGAGATATGAATCATTTAGAATATTGCCTGGCACATGGTGAATACCCAACAAGTGCTCATTCTAATCTCTGTCCTTCTTCGTGTATGTGTCCTTATAGACAAACACCCTTGAGTAGACCTGGCGCTTGCAGGGAGAATTTGAGAGTGACTCTTCTCATGTTGTCCTCACAGCAGTTACCATAAATCTAAGGGAAAACTTGAACATGATTTTTCATGTCCTGGTTTCTGGGACAAGGTAAGAGGTATTTTTCTTGCAGAATGCAGCTTAAATAACTCCTTGATTGCGTAGCAATGAAAGCATCTCCTCATTTCTCATCTGGTGTCATTGTTTTCACCTCAATGATCTTTTAAATTGACAATTTTAAAAAATTATTAATTATGTTTTAATTCCCTGTCCATTTGAAGTCTCTGAATCTCCAACAAAATGCTTCAGAACATCATAGTCTGCTACGACCTACTTAGAGTTATCAATTTGCTATTCTGTTACTTATATATACCTGGAAAGATGCCTTTACTTGCTATACACATGAGGAGTGCTCACTCTTAAGTTGCCTCAAAGCCTGCAGGGTTTGGCCACACTCTTCTCAAAAGCAGGGTTGTCACATTTGGAGACCTTTGACAAAGAAAGAAAATATGCTTTGGTGATTGATTCTAATGCTACAAAATGCAAAGAAAAAGACCATTGTCCACCATAATTAGGAGAAAAGGAGGGCTTACAAATGAAAAAGAAGAGTGGATACTTTTTGTCTCTATCCCCACCAAGGCTAGGCTCAAACCAGGGAGCCTTACACATGCTAAGAGCTCTACTGCTGTGTTCCATCCCAACAACACAGGTTAACTGTTCATTTGGAAAGATGTCATCTCACTATTGGGGAGGGGATCATGGGTGGGCTGCGAACATGGAGTGGGCTGTGCTAGGATACAGAAAACAGCGTGGCAACACTTGCCCTAATTCTACAAGAAGCCTCTCTGCCTTGAGATCAGAAACAGGGGCGTGGACATTGTTGCCAAGAGTCACCCTGAAACCCAGAAGTGTTTCCAACAAAACGTTGCATAATTTGCTTCCTGATTTCATGAGGACATTTCATTTTATTTATCAAAAGGGAAAGCACAATTGAGGTCCTGTCACTCTAATGCTCGCTATTCTATATCTTAAATTACTTTGATATTAACAAAACGTGACTGCAGACAAGAGACAGGAATTGAGCATCTTGTTTATATCCCCAGACATGTACACACACACACACACACACACACACACACACACACACAAAAGCAAAAATGCAAGGCACCATTGCTGAAAAAGAAAACGAAACCACAGCTGTGGGGCTCTCCATCTTGTTTTTTTCCACTAGTCTCTCAGGTCCCTAATTCTTTAGCCTTAATTTTTAACTTACTCATTTTTCAGCACACCTTTTCTCTTTTTCTCTGTTCATTTTCACTGCCTAGGAGACCTCTGAAAATAGGAGATCTCTCTATTTCTACTTCTTGTCCCCTGCGAGGCAGAGTGGTCTGATGGTTAATCACCTGATTGCCAGGACACAGTTATTAACCACTTAACTGCAGGCAAGCTACTTCCCCTCCCAGCGCCCTATTTACAAACCTGTAAATGGGTGGAACTGGTCTTACGTCATAGGGCGGTTGTAAGGACTCCCGGGAGAACACAAGTAAAGAGCCTGGAACCAATAGTGGCTATTTTTATCATTATATCCTGTGTCCCCACCTCTTTGCTCAGTTCCTGTACTATGCCTTATCTATCTGGCTATCTTGGCTTCTGTGGGACATAAGTAGAATTTTAAATACACGCATATGTCTATGGGAAGGAATCAGAAAGGGTGAAGGGACAAGGGTACAAAGGAAAGCACAGTAGTCTATGTCCCTAGCGGGCCCAGAGGTGTTGTCCTACGCGGGCACTCCACCAGCCACTCTGCAGCCAGTTTCATCCCCAGTCACATGTACCCCTTGCACTTGCAGCTTGTCTGTCCTGAAAGATGATGTGAGGCAGGGGCTGCACATGCCTCAGTGGCTGGAAAGCTGCCACCACCCTTTTGGAGATGCTCTCAGCCAGGGCCTCACAGATGTGTGAGTAGAAACTGGTTGACATTATTCATTGTGTTAATGACACATGGAGCTTTTGACATCATAAAAACCTTTTTATACTGGGAATTTCAAACACATGGAAAGATAGACAAATACATAACATGAGCCCTCGCATATCTCTCACCAGTCTTCACCACCTATCAACTCAGGACTGACTCATTTTTCCCCATGCTATCCTTTTTTTTTTTTTTTTTTTTTGGATTTTAGGGAAGGGTCTACAGGGTGTTCAGGGTCTCACTAGTAGATCAGACTTGTAGTGATCCACCTGTTTACATTCTCCCAAGAGCTGAGATTACAGGTGTGTGCCACCGGGCCTAGTCTCAATCACCGTCTCAGCACACCCCACATCATCTTTCAGGACAGACAAGGTACAAGTGCAAGGGGTGTGTTTCAGTGCACCCTGGCTTGGCAGGCCCAGGGATCGAACCCCCAAACCCCGCGCCTGCTTGCAGCTACTTTAATCTGCTGACCTATTTGGCCGGCCCTTGCCCCATGCTATGCCTCCATTCCATCGTTTTGATGTAAATCCTGGCTATTACATCATTTCATCCCTAGATAGTTCAAATTTCCTTTCAAACAGTCAGTGAACTCTGCCCATGTACCAAACTCTTGTTTTGTACATAAAGTTTCTTGGAACCCAGCCCTACCTGTTCATTTTGCCTCTGTCTATTGTCTCCTTCCCAGACAGGGAACCTGAGGTCCACCAAGTCCCAAGTATTCCCATCTTACCCCTTAAGAGAAAGTACTGACTTCGGCTGAAAAAGATAAAGACTTTCATAAACAACTAAACTACCCAATCACAACTAAAAATTAATAACTCACTACACATCCACTTAAAGTTGTTTTGGACTTTATATCTTTTCAGATGTTTTCATATATGTGATCTCATTCAAATCTCACAGCAAGACCTTAAGGGAAAATCTTAATGCCACTTAAATCCCCTCTATATAAGAAATAATGGAGGCATAGAATTTTAAAATGAGTGCATCGAAAGCAGGTAGCTAATAAGCAATTGGAATAGGATTCTGCCCTTGACTGACTGTGATAGGGCTAAGGGAAGCTTGAAGTCTGCAGCGTACGAGTGGCAAAGGCCCTGTGTGTTTCTCAGCTGTTCATTTTCAAGGGTATTTGACCTGAAGCACCTGGTGTGGGATATAGATTTCAGGCATGATGGGAAGTTAATTTAAGGTGAGCCTCCTCCAAGCAGTAAACATAACACAGTTTTATATCAAGTGAGAGTTACCCTGGAACCACTCTGAGTTTGAAGTGGCTTAGTGGCATGGGCAGAGAAATCTAGGGTTAAGTCTGTTTTCTAGCATTTTCCTTAGAGAAGAACATGGTGATGTTTTACAGGCCACAGAAAAAGGTGGAATGTGAGGTGTGGATTCACTTCAGTTACATGAGCACCAGGACTCTGGAGGTGCATACTGCCTATTTTATCCCATAAAGCTGGCAGAAAACAAAATAAAACCTGGAGTTTCTCATGAGAACCCCACTGGCATTTTTATTGGTTTGCCTGTCAGATGAAACTCTACCTTTGAAAGGAGAATCCAAGAGAGCATATAAAATTGGAAAATAGTCACAGGAAGTCCAATCAGATTTTAGAAATGATAAGAACATTAGTTTCTAATTTTATATGCCTTGAAACCCACTAAACAACTAAAGGTCATTTCTAAAGCAACTTCTAGGCTGCTTAAAGGAATACTTGTTCATGCTTATACAATAGCTTCCTTTCAGAATATAGAAACCCTTTGCTAGCTAGGCAAATAGCTCTTTAAAAGCAGGAGCTATTGCTGGCTAATTTTTGTATTTTCAGGACCTAGAACTGGGTCTGGCAGGGCACAGTACTTCAAGTAATCAGTGTTAAATGATTCCATAATGTCAACATTATTGTTTATTCAGGCATGAGTAGAATCACATTTCTAATACTGAAAGGAACCTGTCACCTGAAATTCAGTTTTGTAGTGGAGAATCCTGGAATCCTGTACTGCTTGATAGGCTGACTAGCTCCGAACGATATCCAGGTCTTAATCCTTGCATGTTGTGAATGTTTCCTTTACATAGCAAAAGGAACTTCACAAAAACAGTTAAGAATTTTGAGATAGGAAGATTTTTCTTGGATTATCAAAGCAGGCACAATGTACTACAAGGATTCTTAGAAGTCGGAGGCAGAGAAAGATCTGCTTACTGAAGAGAGGACTCTGTGATGACAGAAGCAGGGCCAAAAGCCAAGGAATACTAGGACTACCAGAAGAAGCTGGAAGAAACAGGAAACAATTTTCCCTGGGGCCCTCAAAAGGAAACTGTCCTGCCAACAGCTCAAGCTTAGCTTGTTAACCATCCAGAACAAAAGCTGATTAGTATCCTGCGGCATATGCCATTCACTTTGCCTTATCAGACTCAATTGTTTTTAGTTGTTGTTGTACAATTCATTTGTATTTCTTCTTGTTGCTTCTTATACTAGGGAAACTATACGATATTTGCACATGTGTGTCTGGTTTACTTCACTTATGAGTATATGTTTAAGTGGCATCCACTTCAATATAAATGTTTCAAGCTTCTCATTCTTAATAGCTCAGTAATACTCCATTATATGGAAATACCACATTTTTTTCTTTTTTTTTCTTCTTTTTTACTTTACTTTTGTTTTATTGAAGGACAAATATCAATGAGACAGTTTTAAGATACCTTGACAAGATGGATTTCATAAATTAATACATTGCAAATTGTTTTAATAATGTTTTGGTATCACAAAAGATGTATACATGATATTATACTTACAGACATTATTGTACCATTATGTCTCTTATCAGTAAATTAAGAGACTGTAGCTGTTTGCGTACCTTATTTTTTAGACCTGAATTACATAAAAGATTCCATAATTAATACTTTTTAACTTGTTATTTTCCTAGTGGTTGTCCATAGTACTGGAAGTGGACATAATATCCTGTCCAAGCACCAATAGTGCAAATCTTGCCTCTCATAAAATTATGTAAAAGTACGGCATTATCTATCCCAACTGTACTGCCCATACAGTACCTCGTGATTCTTCCTTTCAATACCCCTTCTTTTGTCTATACCTGTCAAAGATGGGCACTCCATTGTCATTCAACTAATTTAGGTGCCTGAACTCAACGACACAATCCAACACAGTCCAGCTTCAAAAAAGTAGGACTAGAAATCCCATTCAAGCCGGCTATCCCCCTACTGGAAATTTTCCCAGAGGAACTAAAAACATTCTGTCATAGTGATATATGTGTACCTATGTTTATAGCAGCACGATTTGTGATAGCAAAATCTTGGAAACAACCAAGATGTCCAACACATGAGGAATGATTGAAAAAGATGTGGTATTTCTATATAATGGAGTATTACTCAGCTATTAAGAATGATAAGTTTGAAGCATTTATACTGAAGTGGATGCCACTTGAACATATACTCATAAGTGAAATAAACCAGACACACATGTGTAAATATCGTATAGTCTCCCAGTATAAGAAGCGAAAAGCAGAAATACAAATGGAAACGTGCAACAACTAAAATCAATTGAGTCAGATAAGGCAAAGTGAATGGCATATGCTGCAGGATACGAATCAGCTTTTTTTCTGGATGGTTAACAACCTAAGTTCACAGATCAAATTTTGAGAAATAGAAGAGCCACAAGGCAGCCAACATTTTGGCCCTAGCCTTTCAAGGTTAGTGAAGACTCAGGACATAGGTGAACCTGTAATGCAACATCATGAAACTCAATTGAGCTCCAAATTTTCTGAACAAGGAGATTATGGCGCCACAGAGGAAAGAGATGGAAGTTCTATAGTGTGCCTGTGGAGAGTCACATGGAGAAAAAACTTTTTCTCTCAGGCTCTCACAGAGAGCAAACTGGTCAAGCATTGGCCGTGACTCATCCACATGGATGACACAGACAAAGGATCTACAGAATAAGGTACAGGATTACAAGATAAACACTGAGGGAACTTCACTGACCTCATAAACAAAAAGTACATGTGTTGGTATATAGGTCTTGCTTTATCTAGGTCTTAACCATCCATCAGAAAAGTATAAAAATAAGTATACATCGTGGGGCCATAATATTAAACTGAGCTGTAAATGGCTATGGTCGACAACTTCTTCGGATAACTCACCATTGTTGTGGAATGTTGGACTGTGTTGGATTGTGTTGTCGAGTTCAAGCACCTAAGTTAGTTGAATGACAATGGAGTGCCCATCTCTGACAGGTGTAGACAAAGGAAGGGGTATAGAAAGGAAGAATCATGATGTGTGTGTATGGACAGTACAGTTGGGATAGATAACGCTGTGCTTCTGCATAATTGTATGAGAGGCAAGATTTGCACTAATTGTGGTTGGACAGGATATTATGTCGGCTTCTAGTACTATGGACAACCGCTAGGAAAATAACAAGGTAGAAAGTACTAATTATTGAATCTTTGATGTAATTCAGGTATAAAAATATAAGATACACAAACAGCTACAGTCTCTTAATTTACTGATAAGAGATATGTGCTATAATATTGTCTGTAAGTATAATATCATGTATGCACCTTATATGATACCAAAACATTATGAAAACAGTTTGCAATGTATTA
>PVKA01037752.1:0-20778 GCA_004027165.1 Ctenomys sociabilis | reverse complement strand
GACTACAAGATAAACCCTGAGAAGACTTCAATGACCACATAGGAAATATAAAGTTCATGTGTTGGTATATAAGTTTTGATCTACCTAGGTCTTAACCATACAGCAGAAAAGTATAAAAGTATAAAAATGAAGTATACATCGTGAGCCCATAATATTAAGCTGAGCTGTAAATGGATATGGTCGACAATTTCTTTGAATATCTCCTTATGGTTGCAGAATGCTGGACTGTGTTGGGTTGTGGTGTCGAGTTCAAGCACCTAAGGTAGTTGAATGTCAATGGAGTGCCCATTTTTGACAGGTGTAGACAAAGGAAGGGTTGTAGAAAGAAAAAATCATGATGTGTGTGTATAGACAGTACAGTTGTGATAGATAACGCTGTGCTTCTACATAATTGTATGATAGGGAAGATTTGCACTAATGGTGGTTGGACAGGTTATTATGTCAGCTTTTAGTGCTATGGTCATCCACTAGGTAAATAATTATTGAATTTTTGATATAATTCAGCTATAAAAAACCTGTAAATACAATATCATGTATGCACCTTGTACAATACCAAAATGTTATGAAAACAGTTTGCAGTGTATTAATTCATCGACTCTGTATGGTTAAGTTCTTTTGAAACTGTCTGACTGACATTTGTATTTTAATAAAATAAAAATAAATGGAAAAAAAATCTAAAAAAAAATAAATAAATGGTAGAACTTGTGTTCACATAAACTTTGAATTTAATCACCTTGTTTCTCTGTTTGGCTTTATTGTGGAGTCACATATTATTTTTTCCAGAGAATAGTGAATTATAAGCCTCACAAAGAGAAAACTAAGATGAAGGAGGAAGTTCTGTATCTGTGTGGCTTCCATGAAGACTGGCTACATACAGCCTCTGAGTTGAGGAGGATCTTCTTGGATGCTGCATTGGTGTGAGGCCTCCTGAGGCAAGAGGAAGTGCCCCAAACTTGGGTGGGCGTGAGGAAATTGGGTGATGGATTAGAATAGCATGGCCATTTGATGTTAGTAATGAGCTAAGCAATAAAATTTGTGAGGGACCAGAATCAAGATGATAATAATGACAACATCGAGCATTATTAGTGCTATCATTCTAACAATTTTATCTATTTTAACTTATTGACTGTATGACAACAGTGTTTTGGGTATCTTAGGGGGTTAAATAATCAGGTTTTGTATTGTCTCTTCATAAAGAAATGGGTCAGGAACTACTCCACACAGAAGTGCAGAAGCCACTTGGTTTTGCACTTTTAGTGAGGAGGCTGAGCAGGTGCCAGATGCCCGCAATGGGAAGGCTCATGTGCATGGTGTTTGAAGTGAATGACGAGGAGGCTGGAGGTAGCTGGGCACTAAGCACTCTCTGAAGTTTTGCATCTTTCCATGGCCTCTCTAGGTACAAAGTAGTTTAGGGTATGTGAGAGAGTCTTCTAAGAGAAAAAGGAGAAGTCAACAGATTTTTAAGTCCCTGGCCAGGAACCTTCTCTATTCTGGAGCAGCCAGAGCCCTGCCTAGGTTTAGGAGGAGGAGACAGATTCTCCCTGCCACAAAGGCATGAAAAGAGAGGTCAAGGCTATGTTTAATCCACCCAACTCTAAGGGACAACTGTGCCTTGTTATATTATCTGCTTAGAAGAGAAAGTTATCCTCAGGGACAGAGGCTGCTCCAAAACCACATTCTCTTAGTGAGTAAAAGCTATGGCTTAAAACTCATACCATATGGCTCTGAAGACTGTTTTTTGGGTCCTTTTTGGGGGGTAGGGGTAGGGTCTACAGGATGTTCAGGGTCTTATTACTAGATCAGACTCATAGTGAACCACCTGTTTATAACCTTCCAAGAGCTGGGATTACAGGTTCCCACCACCACACCCAGTCTCAATCAAAGTCTCAGTGTGTCTGAGGGGCATGGTCAGCATGGCAGGGCTGGGGATTGCACCCTCGACCCCAGCTCCAGCTTGTAGGCACTTTAATCCACTAAGCTATTTGGCTGGCCTATATGAAGATTGTATATTTAACTACTTGAGGACCTTTAATTATTTATGGACACAGATACTGTTGTGCATTGAGGCTCTTTCTATCAGAAGCACCTGCCTTGCAATTATACTTTCATCGTTGGCAAAATGTAAAGCATCCCTGGCAACTTGCAAGTCAGAGAACATCTCAGATCTACCTTAGATCATGGCTCCCTGCATATGGCAAGAGGTAGAGATTCCACTTGATTCTAAGTTCTGAGCGGCTAGGCCGTGGGCTTATTACTAGGAAAAATGAAGATGGGTGTGGTGTCAAAAAAGAGAAGATCTCAGAAGTTGTTGACTCAAGCCCTTTACAGCTCAGCATATTAATATGGCTTTACTTTTTTATACCTTGTTTTTCTTTTTTGTTTTTTTTTTTACTTTTCTGCTGGATGGTTAAGACTAAGATAAAGCAAGGCCTATATAACAAAAAAATGTAACTTTTGTACCTGAAAAGTTCAGTCAAATCCCCTCAGGATTTACTCTGAATTCCTGTACAGCAGTTAGTAGATCTTTTGTTATTGTCAGCCATGTAGATGAGTCATGGCCATTGCTTGATCAATTTGCTCTCTGTGAAAGCCTGAGAGAATGTTTTCTCTCCATGTGACTCTCCTTAGGCACACTTTACATTGCCAATCACAATCATGCAGGTAACCCACTATTATTATAGACTACTGGACTATATTGGATTACTTTGCTGAATTCGTGCACATACGATATATGAATGGCAATGGAATACCCATTTCTGTTAAAAGTAAACAAAGAAAAACTATAAATGAAGGACTATTTTATAGTGTAAAAATATATATCTGTATATACAAAACAGCATAGATACACAGGTACTTTCTTTTAGTTCAGTAAGAAGAAAGTTTTGAACTAAAATTTTTAGACACAATATCATGTCTGCATCTTGTACTACAAATAACTAATATGAAAACAAAATATGCAATGTATTGATCATTGTAACTGTTCTACTAACCTGTTTTAAAACTATTTCATTGCTACTTCTTTCTCAATAAAGTTAATATAATAAGCCAAAATCAGAGAGAATACACAAAAATAAAGCAAAACACAAAAAAACCACTACCAAATCCCAGAACAATAGAAACTGATCTACAACTTTAGCCTGATACCAGAATCAATGCTCACCCTGCCCTCTACAGAAACTTTCTAAGCTAACTTAGGTTTTCAAAGAACTCATTGCCTTCTAAAACTGCTCATTATTGTTAATGAACTTCAAGCTTCAGAGAGAGAGCAGGAAGAGCTCTGGTGCATGAGGCTATTCCCAGGCTTAGGATCAAAATGGTGCTGCAAAGATGCATCAGGAGAGGACTTGGTCTACTTCTGCCTCAGCGCCTTTCCACATCAGGATCCCCAGCGTGTGGAACAGTTGGATGGATGGTTGCATAAACCTGGTTCAATGCAATTAAACAAGCACTTATTGAACCACTGGGCTGATTGATTATCTCCTCAGCAAGCCTGATAATTCGGCAATGAGGGCAATATAGACTCAGGAGTTGTGAGAAAGCCCTATGAGGGCTGTGATTCCCAGAGTCCACACTGCTTTTGTGTATTCTCCAGAGCAAAGGTAGCTATGCAGAAGTGCCTCCTCAGTAGATCAGGCCAGTCAGGCCTTGCTGGGCCTGTAACCTTTCCTTTATAGAAAAGAAGATTTCAAAGCAGAGGAGGACCAGTGTGTCTGGGTTTTCAGAAAGAATAATTTCTTCTACTACTTTTCAGAGCTAAAATGTTAGAATTTAAGCCATGTGATCAATAAGGTCTGTCCTAACACTATCTAAAATTTATAATTTTAGTGCTGGAAAACAACATTTTCTATACAATATTTTTAAAAAATAAGTTATACTGTGAATATAACTCAGTGCAATGCAATTTAAAGAAAGTCTATCATGAAATCCACAATATGAAGAATTCTATTTTACAACCCGTCCATTATTCCTGTAAACCCACATTTTGAAGGACAGAATTTCTTTCAGTGGCCACTGCAGTGCCTCACTTTCACCAAGGCAAGTTTTGTCCTGGATTCTAGAAGCTCCACAGAGAGTAATAAGAAAGCTATTAGCCATGTTCAGATAATCTAGGGCAATCCATGCAGTAGCGCCCCAGGTGGATTCAGAGACAATGCACAGTGGTGTCAGCAGGCACTAGAACTGCTCCTGCAGATGGGAAAGCCTGAGAGCTACAGTTTAAATGCAGTGAGGGTGCTGGTTGTGATAGGGGAGCAATGGGGTGGCAGAGTCACCCCAGCCTCTGCTGTTTGAGCCACAGTGTGCTCCTAATCAACCAAGGAGGTACACAGAGGCTGTTCCCATTCTGGAGTCACAGAAAGGTATTTTAAACTAACTCTACTGCCTCTAGACACAAAGAGAAGAATGACCCATACCCGTTGAGAATATTAATAATCATAACTAGGGAAATTCATAAATGTGCATATATGAGTGGATATATTCTTATAAATGTTTATATAAAGGGCCGGCAAGACAACTCAGTGGGCTAAGGGCCTGCTTAGGCAAGTATGCAGGACTGGTTTGATCTCTGGCACCATATGCTGTGTAGGCCCCAGCCCCCAGGGAATGCTGAGTCCACAAATGAGCCGGGGTGGGGTGTGATGGCGCATGCCTATAATCACAGCACTGAGGAGGCTGCAAATAGGAGGATCATTATGAGTCTTGGCTGCACAGAAAGACCCTGTATCAAATACATAAAAAATGAAAATAAGTAAATGTTTATATATACACAGGCGTAGATAAACTGCATTTGTAACAAAATTGCATTTATAACAAAATATTCTAATTTCATTGCTCTAAGAAAATACAAGTAAAGCACAATAAAGAAAACCAAAATTCTCTCTAAATTTTGACCTCATGGGTACATGCTATAAATCAAGTAGGAATATGCATTAGTGCTTTTCTTACACAGGAATAATGCTGGGCATCTGAAGAGCAGTGGGAGCAGAAAGAGCTGGAGAAATTAAATATCTTTTCAAAAAGAAAACCTCAAGTTGGTCAGTTGAAAGTCTCTTTCGGCATATTCCCATGGGGAACGACAGTGTCTGCTGCTCTCAGGGTGCCGCTTCTTGGCAGTGGTGTGATTGATGTCTTAATTCCTCTAATTCCGTGTTGCAGGATAATGTTCAGTGCACTGAAGAACAGGGTGTAAGCTTTCCCCTGGCTGGGCCCAAACACTCAACTTCTGCAACTTGGGAAAGGAGAGATCTATTTGACTTAGGCTTTCTGAGAATTCATTCTATGGTTGACTGGGTTCAGAGCAGAACTGTTGTAGCAGAAGCAAAGCCATCTTAGTTCAAGGAAACTGGACAGCAAAGCAGGGAACTTCACCAGAGAAGAAGGGAACGCAGCCAGGCGTGGTGGCGCATGCCTGTAATCCTAGCACTCAGGAGGCTGAGGCAGGAGAATTGTTGTGAGTTCAAGACCAGCCTGAGCTACAAAGTGAGCTTAAGCCCAGCCTGAACTGCATAGTGAGACAAAAAGACAGAAAAAAAAAGAGAAGGGAATGTGACAGGGGTCGGTTGTGGACCCCAAGTCCTCAACCCATCCTCCATCCAGAGGCACTCAGAAATGTGCTTTCCCCATCCCCAGCATGGCTCTGAAGCCGAGAAGCAGGTAAGCAGGCTGAGCTCTCACTGATAGTTAGTGGGGTCCTCTACTGCTATGTATAAGACATTAGTAGCTGCTTCCCCTTTCCTTATTTTACCCCAAACAAAAATGTCTCCACTGGGGCAAAATTTCTTCTGGTTAAATAATCGCAATTCTAAAATCAAAACCTCAATTGTCATTCTAGGATGACTATTCCAAACATTCTTATCCACAATGAAAATTATTTTCAAACATTTATCAGTAAGGCACACAGTTCCTACAAAAAGAGACAAAGATAAGAGCAAGTGATTTTTCATAGTAGGACTCCAATGAGGGAAGCTGATGAACGGACAAGAGAGAGAGCCAGAACTCTGGATTCAGATGAGAGCCAAGCTCAGCCTGAGCCCTAAGACATCAGAAAGTTGTGTAGCTGCAGCAGAATTCATTCAGCTTTCAAACAAGAGAACTGAGCTTTCGGATCCTACACCAGTCAATTACTATCTAATAATAGTCCCTGGGGAAGGAACTGAAAATTTCCCACATTGATCTACTCTGACATCTGTACCCTATTCGTTAAATAATGTTGGGTGGACTGGATTGGCTTAATATATTTTATCCAGAAACAAATGCTATAAAAATGAAGAAGGACCAGATGAAGACATCAGCCCAGCCTAGCATAAGCCCTTTCTATTTAAAGTAGAGACTTTAAAAAGGATGTTTTAATAGAATCTGTGTTGGTGACATTTCTAAGAATTCTTTGATTACAACTATGCTCCTAAAAATGAATTCATGAAATTTCTTCTCTTAAATTTCTAATTTTATGCACAGTGGGAATATATATTAATACACATATTAATTGATTTTATTGAGAAATAATAATGAGACAGTTTCAAAACCAATTAGTGGGACAGTTTCATTAATTAATACATTGCTTATTGTTGTCTTTGTAGTGGTTATTCATAGTATATGATGTAGACATGATATCCTGTCCAAATACTATTAGTACCAATCTTTCTCCTCATTGAATTAAGAGAAAGCATCTGTATATCTACCCTATTTTGTATATAAAGATATAAAATGTCCTTTGTTTATATCCCCTTTTATTGTTTAGTTTTGTGAGAGATGGGTATTTCATTGCCATTTAAATATTGTAGCAAAATAATCCAATATAGTCCAGTAGTCCATAATAGTAGTGGGTTATCCATAGGACTGGGAATGTCAGAAGTTGTTGACTTGAGCCTTTTACAGCTCAGCCTATTAATATGGCTTTGCTTTTTGTACCTTGTTTTTATACTTTTCTGCTGGATGGTTTAAAAAATACACATTTAAAGAGGCAACAGCCTAATACTTCAATATATGTTGAAGATTGTCTCTTGTCTTCTTTTCACTTTAGTTTCTGTTCAATGAAAGTGAAAATGAAAATAACAATAAAAAAGGCCAGAAGACATGTTCTTAAACAAAAATGAGCAGTTTAACTTGAATGCAGCCAAAAAAGGAAAAAAACAAAACAAGGAGTTCTAAAAAACCAGTAAAAGCTAGTGCACATAACTTTCTGATCACTGTGCAGAATTGTGATGGTTTTATGTCACTAACACTTGGGAACACACACAAACACAACACACACTATTTTTGATAGGAATATTTATTTAAAAGTATAACTGTTGCCCTTGTTGATGTACACATACTTATTGACATAGCAGGATTGTTTGGAACTCACAGTATATGTGCGGAAGAGCTTTCTAAATGCCAACCTGCATCATACAAAGTAAATTCATGTGTTGACTCTTACATAAATGTTTTCAAAAATATGAGGACCACTGAAATAACTCAGTGGATTAAAGCACCTTAAAGCAGGTGCAGGGGCCAAGGGTTCAATCCCTGGGCCTGCGGTGCTGGCTCTGCCCCTAGGGTGCCCTGAGAGGGCAGTTGAGGCTGGGCTTGGTGGTGCATGCTTGTAATCCAAGCTCTTGGGAGGCTCTAAACAGGTGGATCACTATGAATCTGATCTAGTAGTGAGACCCTGAACACTCGATATGACCATTCCCTAAAATACAAAACAAGTATCTTTTTTCCTTAAAAGACTCATGTCACTATTATAAACTTGAACAGTTTTGTTTTTGCATAAAACTTGGGAAGCATCCTGATTGGTTTAAACATCAATAATAAAATATTTCTTGCTAGGAAAAACATATTATTATAGCTGAATAAGATATGATACATGTATTTATGTATCATATATATCATTTAGACATTGCTTATAATTTAATGAAGTTTATAATATTACAAAGTGAAGAAAACTGATTCTGACAGAAGCCCAGCTACCCTTGTGGGAAGTGGCAATGTGTACATTTGAACTATGCCCCACTAAGCCTGTCAAACGCCCTACTAACTGCTGCCAGGGAACAGCACATGTTTGCAGAGCCTCTGGTCTCATTGTATCCCAAGAATAAGCCCTTAGGGGTGAATGACAGTTGATTTCACATCAGAAGCTGCTCACAGATGCTGGCTGTAGGTTGTGCTCTGAGGGCTTCTTTTTAAAAATAATGTTATTATTATTAATGTACTTGGTACAGGGTCTCACTATACAGCTTGCATTTGCAGTGATTCTCCTGTTTTCAGCCTCCTCACCGCTGAGATCACAGGCGTGCACCGCCATGCCCATTCTCAGTGGCATGGTGCATCCAGGGCAGGGCCAGTGTAGCATGTGGTACTGGGGTCCAACCTGGTCCATGCACTTGCCTTGGCAGGCATTTAATGCTCTGAGCTATGTCACAGCCCTCACTGAGGACTTCTCCAGGGAGATATGCTGTTCTTGAGAGAATCAGGAACACTCATGGATAAAACAGTCTCTAAATGCAGATTTGAGGCTACTCGAATGCCTGATCTACTCTTGTGCAATTTGTAGGTGCTGCAGAGTGTAAAATTCATTTTTCAGGCTAATCAAAAGGAACACTATGATTTTCCCTTTGAACATTGTAATTACTTTGCTGAAGAAAATTGCAAGCAGGTGCAGGGGCCAGGAGTTTGCTCCCCGGTCCTGCCTTGGTAGCCCTGCCCCCAGTGTGCTCAGAGATGGCGATTATGACTGGGTGCAGTGGCACTTGCCTGTAATCTAAGCTCTTGGGAGGCTGTAAACAGGAGAATCACTATAAGTCCAGTCTATCAGTGAGACCCTGAACACCCTATAGGCCCTCCCTAAAATACAGAAAGAAAAAAAAAGAAATGAATCACTATTCTATTTTGAGAAATAGGAGTAGTTTCACCTTAGAGTGTGAAGTATAAAGTTGCCCTGTACAACTATGCTTGCCTGGCATTGATGGTCTGGAGCTGTCAATAGCTTTATCTCATCAGCAACTCTCCACCTACCAAAAGCCATCCAGTGACTTGAATACCTTGGTGTCAGGGAATTTACTAACTACTGAGAAATTCAGCCTACTTTTAGAGACTTGATGTAACTTAAGATTGGTTCAACATAACAAATTTAAATCTTTTGCCTCCAAATTCTGACTTTAGTACCCTGGAATAAACTAAGTTCTCCAGTGTGAAGTTTTTGTGGTTTCTTGTCCCCCTTCAATTTCACTTGACCCAGTCTCTGTCCATTGTCTTGTTCAGTTCACAGACAGAGAAAACAAGTTTGCAGAATTAGTGCATGGAAGATGTACTAGCCTCTATAAATTGTTCACTTATCGATAGGACTAGTGTTACTTTTTGGGAGAAGGAAACTCATAACTAATAATTATCATATAATATGAATAAGAATATTGCTATGTTTGCAGGGAAAACCTTTATTATTCAGACATCTCCTGTCTGCCTGGGCCTGCTTCAAACAGCCTCAACATACAGGCATTTTTGTTTAGCATTTATCAGGAGATAATTATCAATGTGTACTTTCATCTAGCAAATGAAAAAGAGAGAAAATTATTTTAACATGAAACTGAAGTTCCTACAGTTGCCACTTTTATGAACTTCTGTATGATTTTAAAAGTGCATATTTTCTCTAGCAGTAGTTTGAAGCTTTTTAAAGTACTTCTCTGAGTGCAGGTGCCCACCTTTTATCTCACTGGGCACCAGGAATGCATAAGTGTTCTCTACCAGAAGGACAGGGACAAGTTCTGTTGATACTAATGATCTTTGAATAGTGTTAATTTAAGAAAAGAAGAAGAATAGCTAGAATGTAAATGTGCAGTGGAAAGATCCTTTCTGGCCTTGTCCTTCATTTAGCCAGGGGCTCTTCTATATCCTTCCTGTAGGCATCTGACGGCCAAAGACTTATGGAGTGTTGGAAGGGGGCAAACTTGAGTCTCGGGCCAGAGGAGGACCAGGCAGCTGGGTGGGGTGGCTTAAGCTTGACCTCTGCAATCGTTGTTTTCTGGAAGTTTTGTTTTGCTTTTGTTGCCAGATCTCCTAAGTTTTCCAAAATGACCTTCTGTGTGTGTGTGTGTGTGTGTGTGTGTGTGTGTGTGTGATTGCCTATCTTCCTGTTAGCCACAACAAAATCACTTTTAAAAAGAAATACTGAATCTAGTAACAGTATTGTGAGTGTTTGGATGACTTAGTAAGAAATGTTGCTTTTTCAAAAAAAAAAAAACCCCTCACAATAATATTCCTAAGGTCCAAGTTTTATTTCACAAATAATTTGGCAGTAATGTACCTGGGGACAAGGAAATAAATTGCAATCCATTAGCCAAGGAAATGACTCCATTAAGCCTCACTGATTGGATAGAGGTGAATGAATGCAAACTCCTGATTCCATAAACTCACAAATGCTGTGGCAGAGATGGAGCGAGGGCCCTCCCTGCCTGGGTGTCACTACCTTGGGCTGTTGGAAGTGGAGAGGTTCTTAGGGTAACATCTGCCCATATGGCTTGCACAACATGCCCTAGGGAAGCTGAGGCCCAGGAAAGATAAGACTCACTCAGGAAAACAAAGCCGGTCAGGGCGTGAATGCCAGGATACTGAGGTTTTTTTTTTTTTTTTTTTTTTTTTTTTTTTTTTTTTTTAACCAATGTAAGCCTGAGCCAATTATCTAGGATGGAGCAAAAGCCCAAAGGAGATTAAAAGTTTTGTTGTGACATTCTTCATCCAGCAAGCGAGAGAGGGACCACCTCGGTGAGCCCGCACAGTAGAGCTCTGGCACACAGAAGCAGGTATTTTAGTAGACCAAACATGAGTTATTTTAGCATTTTAAATTTATGGGACTTTTGACCATGCCTCTTTTGAGAAGATGAGCCGGACTGAATTTAGACCGTCTTACTGTGCTTTGAGGTCCATTGTGTGTCCTTCTTCCTTCACTACCATCAGGAATTGGGCAATCTTGAGAAGAAATAGTATTTTATGGTGCAGAGAAACTGCAATTTTTGAGGATATTGAGTGGTTCCTGGATTCCAGCTATCTGTAAATTTCTGTACCTTGCAGACAGAATAAGGAGGGTAAACTTGAGGGCCCTCGAGTGTCCTTCTTCTTCTTCAAAGATTCATTGAACAGAGGTAACAAAAGGAGATCTTTTCACTCCTTTTCATAGTCTAATTTTTCAAACAAATGAATTATTTGCAAAAACTAAATTGTGTGTGTGTGTGTGTGTATGTACGTGTGTGTGTGTCTATCTGTGCATGGGAATGGAAGTTGGAAATTAATCATAGATCTCCGTTTACTCCCAAAACAGACAACTAAAGCAGCTTGCAAATTATTTATATACAAACCAAGGGAGACAAGAAGGAAGCCTGGGAATTATTAACTTTTTGAAATTTCATGAATTACATTTAAATAAGGTTCCTTCTGACCAGCCTGATAGCTCAGTAGATTAGAGCTCCTGCTTAGGAGGTGCAGCGCCCCGGGTTCGATCCCTGAAGTGCTGTGCCGGCCCCACCCCAGAGGCGCACTGAGATGGCGAATGGGACTGGGCATGGTGGCGCACCTGTAATCCCAGCACTTGGGAGGCTGGAGACAGGAGGATCACTATGAGGTTGATTTACATAGTGAGACCCTGTAGACCCTGTCCTAAATACAACTAACTAAATAAATAACTGAGGCCCCCGCTATCACTGTACCCCAGTACTGTTCTGCGCGGAGCGTTCCCTGTGTGTGCTTCTTCAGTAGCGCAGGGATCTGTGCGTTTCCAGGTGAGGGTGTGCGCAGACCACGTGGAAGCACTGGCTCTCCACTGACCCAGCTGTCGGTGCGTAAAAAGCGTCCCGAAATGCTAGCACAGTGAATTGCAATCTGTGAAAGCTGATAGCAATGCTGCTTTCCTCCCATGATATTTCATCTTCATAGGGAACAGCAGTGCCAACCCAAGAGTCAGACGTTTAGGCTGCAATATGGATCACAGTGTGAGAGCTGCAGAGAATTCCGTGCTGTTTGCAGAGGCTACCGGCTGGCAAACACAAGCTGTGCTCTCATTTGGAAACTAACCTGGAAATATTCTACCACCACGATCCTTTACAGTCATGTAGGAAAGGTGTGCTGGAGGGTCAAGGGGCTGAGCAGGACTTGCCAGGGGCTTGGCAGGGGCAGCTACCAACACGCTGAAAACAGAAGGGAGCTCTTTCCAGCTCCTCCTCTCCTCACTTGCAGCCTTCCAAAAGGACATTCTTGCTTCTTGTCATTTTTGAAGGCAGATTTGGGTTTATCATCCTAGGCAGATTAGGAAGTGGACACATTGCCCCTCTGTACACTGAGTATGGGAATAAATGCCTTTATTAAAATAGTTAAATATCTCTTGCACAGTTGTCGTCACCTGAAGACCCTCAGTGGATATCAAAACAGAAGGGTGCTTATACTCCTTCTATAACATGGTATAGTAGTACCATGCAATCTCTATCCATCCCCCATATACATTGCATTGTCCAAATTACTTGTAACAATGTAAATTCCACGCAAGTGGCTGTTGGACTGCATTGCCCAGGAGACAGTGGCAGGAAGACTGTATTTGCTGCAGGTGCAGTTTCGCACAAATACATTAGACACAATTTTGGTTGAACCTGTCGAAGTGGAACCTGGCATTGGACTGCTAACTCTATATATTTACACCATGAGGCTTTCAGGGTGACCTGCATATTAGAAATCCTTTAGGAGAGGTACTTTGGCTACCCAAAACTGGTACTCCGAATTTTAACAATCGGTGAGCAAGTCTGAATTATGCTAACTGAGAAGGCGATTATTTACAGAAGATTGAAATGTAATCATTTCCCTCAACTGAAACAGCATAGTGTTCCACGGTCATCACTGCAGATTTTAAAATATGTCGCATGACATTCATTGTGGCCAAGAGCCAGCAGAGCTGACACTCCTACAATTTTAATGCTCAGAACTGTACCCAGAGCAACTCTGCTGCCAGCCTGCGCTCGCTCCACATCAGGAATGTGGGAAGAGGGAAAATTTCTATTTTGGGTCATTTCACCATCACCCAGACATGCCAGAGCAGCCATTATCGCATCTAAGACCAGTAGGACAATTGCTCTCAGCAGTTTCTGGGGCAGACAAGTTGAGAGCACTCCAGGGCAGTTATTATTTCTTTAACCATGGCCCGTTCTAACACAGCCTGCACTGCAGCACATTGGGAGCAGCATCAGCCAGCTAAACTAAAATGCCTTGCTCTTCCTGCCTGTAGGATAAGGAAACACTTAACTATGTATCTGTTTAACCAGAATGAGTCCCAAACCTTGGGCCTTCCCATGTGCTTCAAAGTTTCAGGACTGTGCCTTCACCAGGAGCAACTGCATCATGCTGGGTTCCTTATTTGCTGGCAGAATCTCAACTGAGGGGCGAAGGGCTTTGGTGGGCTGCGGGGCCAGTGGCCAGGAGCCAGAGGGGCAGCTGCGGGGAGCATAGCGCAGGCATGACTGAGGAAGCATTGAGCTTGGAGGCTACAGGGCCTTAGGGAACGGGGCTCAGATTCACTTGGCTTTCTTGTGGTGGACTGGGCCTGGGAGTTTCCGGGTGCACACCTTGTTAGAAAGCTCTCCTTAGCAGATCGGAGTGTATTCCAAAATCACTGCACAGTGGCGTGTGCTGTGGCCGCACAGCAGCCCCTTGCTTCAACTGATTCAAAATCATGAATCAAAGAAGCTTCTGCTAGAGGTTTAACAGGGACTTGGCAGCAAAATAGGAGGGTTGTACACTGTCACTTCTGGCCTCTACGGTTAGCAGACCAAGTCCTTATTTATGAGTTTTTAAGCCAGTAGTCTAATAGATTTAAGAGATAATATATATATATATATATATATATATATATATATATATATATATATATATGGTTTGTTGAACTTTATGTATCTATTTAATCCTTGTAATAACTCTATGAAGTAGATGTTATTAATGTCCCATTTCCAACGTGGACCTGGGAGCACGCCTATTGAGAGGATCCCATGGGAAGAGGCAGAATTCTGTCCCACGAGCGAGTCAGTCTCTCCAAGCTCCAACAGCCACCTAGGCTAACACACTGGTCCCATGTTGGCTCCTTTCCTGACCTCTCATCTTCTCAGAAAGGTCAACAACTGAGTTCTAGTCTACATTGCCAAAGGATTTCAGAATCTGTCAAGAAAGGAAAACAAAACACCTCTCAATTTTAACACTAGGCATCACTGTATCAAGGGATATGTGGCTTTTGAATTCATACAGCACAAATATTTCCTGGACATCTTTCCACCTGGGTCAAGACCAACAGCAAACAACTGCTTGGGGAGGTGAGCTGAAGTGACACTGGAGTCGTGGAGACACCCTACCGGGCCCCATGTGTTGTCTGTGGTAAGGGCGGGTGTTATCTGACCACATGGGACAGGTTACTTCATCGGAAGACACACTCTGTCTCTTGATAGTGATGCAGATCTGGATCCTAGTTTACTAACTTGCAACATGAACTATGGTCCCCCCCCCCCACCCTATGGACTAGAATACTTGTACCAGCATGGCTGGACATTTTCACTCTATAGGCAGACCAATGCGGGAAACCAAATTATAATCAGCAGATCATTTGATTAGTATGGAATTAGAGCCAGGAAAGAGAATCAGATGATTTTGGGCTCAGCTGTGTGTGACAAACCCAGCCAGATGTGTCCATCTCCACAGCAGGGAGAGGCTTCTAAATGGCAATGTAGGAGCTGAGCTTAATATTTAAATTACTTAAATTTTACCGACCTAATTCTGCCATTGTGGAACCTAGGTAGGCATAGAAATTTTTTATTTTCTTATAATGGTGAATTTTCTGTAATTTTTGACTGATCTTTCATCTGCTGGAGAGATGTTTCTCTTTTCTTTATTTTTAATAAGTTGATGGTTTTTAGTTTAACTTAATTGTCAGCCAAAGAGCTGTTAGTCTTTTCCAGATTTTTTTTCTAAGTCTTCTAATTCAACTTCAGGTTCCTGCTCAGAAGGCAATTCAAGTTCTAAGCATTTATACATATCATGAACTCAACCCAACAAATGTCTCAAAGAATGAGCACATACAATATGTGATTTCCTGTGTATCTTCAGTCATGTCTGTACATTGTGCTTTAGGGCTGAGAAAAATCTCATTTGCAATGATTTTAAAAGAGAAACTATGTACAACAAGCCACCCACTTCAGGCTTTTATTTGTATAAATTATGTAAAATAGATGGATCCATAGACCTGATGTAGATAGGTGGGGGAGGGGCAACAAGCAGTGGCTCCTGCAGGGGGTTATTTTAGGACAGATGAGACTATACTAAAATTAGATAGTGGTAGTACTTGCTCACTTCAGAAGACACACCAAAACTAAATGTGCTTTAAAAGCATAAATTTCATGATTAAGTTATGCAGAAATGAATTTTATCATAAGAAAAGTTAGCAAAAGTCAATATGTGAAGAATTATTATGGGAAACTTAAAACCTGAGGGTGTAACTTAGACTCCATTAATATGCAACCTGGACCTGTGTATATTTATGGATCTAGAAAATTGGCTCTCAAAAAGATATTTGTGGCCTACAATGTCCTAATGATGAAATACTTACGTAATTGCACCTACTAGACTGTTGTTAAAACAGAATAAAAATTTGAAAAACTTTGTATCACATGTTAAATACAGACATCTAAATGCTATTTTGAAATTGACTTTTCACTTAATTTGAAAATTCAACCAGGGTCTCTTTCTTTCTAAAGTGTTTGGTTCAGTCAATATACTTATGATTCCATCAAACCTATAATATAAGAGCTTGTCCTTTTGAGTATAGCACAACAGCCAGAGTTCACTTCAGGCTTAATAAACTCTTACAGAATGGCTCTAGGCTGTTAGATTTACGCTTCCTTTGAGGCAAACACTAGGAAAAGAGGCTCTTATCATGGGTTGCAGTAGCTGCTGGGCACCCACTTGTGTACCTCAGAGCTTCCTGATAGCCTCAGTTAATGTTCCCTGGTCACCAAGACAAGTTCTGACCCAAGTAAATTGTTTCTCTGACTGACAAATTTTACCAGTACCAGGAGAGTAAGGAAGCTTAAAGATACTAAAATTTGGTACTGGACTTTGGTATAACCAAATATGATTTTAGTTGTTTAAAAAATATCTCCCTCATTTGTATCCCCTTTTTTGTTTAGTTTTGTCAGAGAAGGGTATTCCATTGCCATGTCTGCATCTTGTACTATGCATAACCCCTAAGAAGACAACAATATGCAGTGTATTAGTTATTGAAAGTGTCCTACTAATCGGTTCTGAAATTGTCTCATTGCTACTTGTTTCTCGATAAGATTATTGATAAAATAAATAAATAAAAAAGTAAAAAAAAAAAAAAAGACAAGAAAAAGAAAAATATCCCCCTCCCAAAACTGATACTAGAATTAATGGTGGGTGTTTTCCACTGGGCACCTGAAGATTCCCATAGGAGGTGGACCTGTGGCCCAGGCCTGTTCTCTCACGTCCCTTCACTTGTCCTCCATTTCCTGCATTATCCAATCCCATCTTCCATTCTGTTTCTAGAATGAGCTCTTAAACAAGTTGTAGCCAAGTCTGTGCAGGAATTTCTGGGGACATTCACAAAGTATGTCTCTCTTTCTGATTTACAGCTGTGGTAAGGCCATATTATTAAAAAAAGCACGTTTCACTACTGAACATAGTGATTAAGCTTGCTTTAAAATGAGGAAATATAATAAGCTTCCTCTTTGAACTTCCTTACACTCAAGCAAGAAAAAAGTTATTCTCTATCTCTCAGAGTTCCCATGGCTTTATTGATGGTCAACCATGTTTCCTCAGTGACAAACCAATTTTATATATATATATATATATATATATATATATATATATATATATATATATATATATATATATTAGCTTCTGATCCATTAATTTTATTTTTGGAAATTTATTTAAAGGATAAGCCGCATCACCAAAAGCATATGTGCTCTAGATATGAAAAGGTATATTTCAAGATTGCTGTAATAGCATGATATATATCCAACAGCATGGATAGTAGGTTCTGGTGGAGGAAAGCTATCTGTAAAGTTACCTGCCTAGAAGATATGGCAATGGCAATCATTTTATTAAGATGGTAAATAGAAGGAAGCCAAAGACAATTATTTTAGTGCTCCAATTATCATATGTTTGCATATGAACAAAAGATAGACTAGAACGAGGTCAGGTTGTCTATCAAAATACATGTTTTCTCTTTGTCTAGCAGTGAAATCAGCTATGATAAGACACTGTGTTGTAGTTATAAATGCAACTTTCAGTGCCTGAAGACTTGCTTGTGGATCTGCTGTTTTCATTTTGTACAGCCGAGAAAAAAAGTGCTGTGTCTTAATCTAATTTTTTCTTTTTTTGGTGAAGGCTGGAATAAAATTCTTGGCTTTATTGACTACCTTGTCTTTGCACAATAACTGAAAGATTAGGAGAAAGTGACATAATGAATGAACATGAATAGCAGTTTAGTCTTATTTCTGTTCCTCAGTAAGAAGAGAGGTATGGTTAAGAGTATCACTATTTTGCCATCAGTTTGGAAATCCTAGATTCAGAAAGTTAGACTAAGAATGCACACAGAAATAGGAAACCTCATCCTGAAGGTAAGAGGTGGTGAGCCTGTAGCCAGAATCAGCTCTGCTCATCTGGTCAGTCTCTTGATCTATGAATGGAATGGTGACTCTTGCCCACACAGAGCACTCTAGCTTTCATAGGGGTTAGATGCAAGGAGGTTGCTGAAGGAGCTTTGTACTCTCAATCCAGTCCAGTGCAATGAAACATAGAGTAGAATAGTTACGTGATATTCTCATAAAGCTCATCATCATTTGGGGACTTGGCCTAGTTTACAATCTGCAGAGGTCAAAGGTGTACACCTTTGGAGCGAGGGTTACAAACCTGTCCAGGAGCACTGGTCCTTCTGGTGATACAGTCTGTGCCAAATGCCTTGCATGTATGGAAGATTGGCTTGATGACCAGGTGAGATAGGGCTCCCTGTCCTCCCACGTGCCAGGACCTTCTCTGTCCTGTACTGCCTGGAGCAGTATACAGAGGTGATTCAGACAGAGGAGGGACGATTGGCCCTCACAAGTGCTGACCCCTTCCACCTTCGTTTCACAGACACACAACTGCAGGGTCTGCCTTGGTGCCTTTGTTCTGTCCAGCATGGTCTGTCTCCAGGCACCAGAGAGCAGCTCAACCCTGGCATTAAGAATTCTTGCTGTGCTTCTTCATTTGTCTATGGGCTACTTGGAATAACCAGCCTGCTAAGAGCCATTTGAAATGCTGAAAACAGAAAACAAAGTTCCTTCTACATAGCAGAAGGCAAAGAAAAGATTTAACCGGCCAACTAGATCATATATTAAGTGGATGCTTCACCAATCTAAGCACATTTTACAAAATACAACTCTTCCAACTAGTACAGGTTTCAATAACTGTAGCTTGAATGTGGATGCAGAAAATTAAAGAATGTTTAAATAGTATATTTTGTCAAAATTTTATTTGTTACATGTGTAATTTTATTCTTCTTCTTTTTCAGGATGTGGTATGGAACTTAAGAACAGGCCACTGCCAGAATGAATTCAGTCAATGTCTGCTATCTACGTGGTCTTAGAAGATTATTTAGCTTTTCGGATTCTTACTAAAAACAACCATAATGGCAGTACTTAACTTAAGAGTTTCTTGCAAGGATTAGATGGCATTATTGTGCAAGGATATTAGAACACAGAAATAGCATAGTATGCGTCAATTTTTAAGCATTTAATTAATATAGTGAATATCAATATTCATTTTATCTTTGGAAAAAGGAGATTGGATATGTAAGAGAAGATAAAATTGGTATAGAGCATGAGAAATAGTTTCTATATGATGACTGGGGAGCAATATTGGGCAGGCAACTCAGAATTCCGGCTGCAGTTCATGGAGACATCTATGCTAGAAGTTTGATTTCTTAGCACATCCATAGAAATTCCACATGTAGGCTAGCCAGTTATGCTCAAGTGTGTTGTAAGACTGGGAAAGAGGTGAAATAATAGGCTTTACTTTTGACATGTCTCTTTTTATTCAGTCCCATGAAACGACGGTGAAGAAAAGTTCTATCTATAAAGAAATATAGTGTAATGTTCTAATATAAGCACAACTTGTGCAATGATGCCTGTCATTAATTTGTACCATATCCATCACATCATGTGGTTATCTTTTTTGCCTCTATGGTAGAACATGTATGATCTGCACTGTCACCAAATTTCTAATATTCATTAGTGTATTAAGTCTTTAATACATATGCTTCTAAATAATTGAATGTTTGTCTTCTTTCACAAGTATCTTCCTGTTTAGCTAATCAAACCTCTCGCAGCCACAATTTTATTCCCTATTTCTCTGAATTTGACTTTTTAAAAATCCACATACAAGTGATGTCATGCAATATTTATCTCTTTCTCAAGGGACATCTTAAGACAAAGAATGATGGGAGATGCTGAGAAAGACCAAAGATGAAGTATAAAAAGGAAAGCCATGATAATATGCTGAGCTGTGAAAAGCTCAACTTCTGACATTGCCAGTCCTACGGAAAACCCACTACTATTATGGACTGCTGGACTATATTGGAATATTTTGCCGAATTCACTCACCTATAATATTTAAATGGCAATGGAATACCCATCTCTGACAAAACTAAATAAAAAACAGGGGATATAAATGAAGGACCATTTTGTATCTGTATATTCAAAATAGTTAAGATAGATATACAGCCACTTTCTCTTAATTCCATGAGAAGAAAGATTTGTACTAACAGTTTTAGACAGGATATCATTTCTGCATCTTGTACAATGAATAACCACTAAGAAGACAACAATGTGCAATGTATTAATTATTGAAACTGTCCTACTAATCGGTTTTGAAACTGTCTCATTGCTATTTGTTTCTCAATAAAATTATTAAAAACATAAAAATAAAATTTCAAAATAAAAACGAAAAAGAGAAAGACCAAAGAACTAGTGTAGGAAGTGGAAGCGGGCAGTGCCATGACAGCTGAAGTCCATGTTGCCCTCAACAAAGGAGGCCCTCTAATGGGCCAGGTTCTGTAGACTGGAACTAAGAAAAAGTCTTACAGAAGTCCTTGCACCTAAGAATGCAAAGACCATCACCAACCTCTGAGAGAGGAATGGGCGCAGTGCCAAGGCAAGAACGTAAATTTCTGTGGCTGCAGGGATAAGCAAGAGGGGAAACATGGGGCAGGGGATGTGGGGACTTCTTCAATATATTATCAGATGAATGAGACTCACAGTCTGCTAGAGCTCAGACTGGGGCCCAGGAACCCCAACTGCTCTCTGCTAAGCAAGTTCAAGAATTTCAAGGTTATGACATAAGACTGCACATTTCAGCATGGGGAAGTCTCTAAAACAATGATGTGGAGTAAAGGTTTGATAGCATGCAGAAATTCAGAGGATTAACTCTAAAATAGATAGTAAATAACAGGAAGGTTGTGCTTCTCACTCACTGCTTTGGGACCAAGCAGCCACAGTTAAGTGGGGACATTTGATCAGCCCATCATGCTGTCTGTATGGTGCTAAACACCTGTTTGGACTGATTTCCTCACAAATTGACTTAATTGAGCACTTATGGTGGTGCTATTTAGAGAAGGTCCAGGTACTTAAGCTTACATTTTTTTATCCAAATGGAGCTACATGACTAGACTTTCTCCATCTGGAAAGCAAAGGTGTATGTGTATGGATGTTGCATATATGTATTCCT
>PVKA01037751.1:10156-20881 GCA_004027165.1 Ctenomys sociabilis | reverse complement strand
TTGTCTTTTTGAGACAGGGTCTCACTGTGCAGTTCAGGCTGGCCTTAAACTCACTTTGTAGCTCAGGCTGGTCTCGAACTCACAACAATCCTCCTGCCTCAGCCTCCCGAGTGCTGGGGTTACAGGCATGCGCCACCATGCCCGGCTCAACATATTTTGTGCCAAATGTGCTATGGCAATTTAGTGAGATCTGTGGAATCCTTCAGTTTAGTAGTGTTAGTAACAAAGATGTCTAAATTCAAGGACTCTTTGTTTACTGATTGTTAGTAGGTCTATAAAGTCTATGAACTTTAGGAGTCTCTGGTAAAACATCTCCATGTAGTTCAGATTGGCCTTGAATTCAAAGCGATCCTCCTGTCTCAGCCTCTCAAGTGCTGAGATTACTGGTGTGCCCACCAAGAGCAGCTCAATTGGTTTTAACGGAAAATTCTTTCTTGAGTCTCTTAAAACTGATTCACAAACTGAGGGACCTTCTGACAACACCAAAGTGTGAAAAATAAAATATTTACTTAGCCTTTGCATTTTAAAACTTATTAGAAATACAGACATTTCTGTAATTCATAATTTACATGGTATACAAAGAATGGATCTCACTTGTAGCTCAGACTTATACTGATCCTCCTGTTTTCAGCTTTCCCAGTGCTGTAATCCCAGTGCCACTTCACCTGGACTTGGTCACCTTCTCAGTGTGCCTGGGAGCAGGGCTGGCACAGCATGTAGTATCTTGCCAGGAAGTGATTTTTTTTTTTTTTTTTGGTGGAACCGGGGATTGAACTCAGGCCCTTGCACTTGCCAGGGAAGTGCTTATTCCACTGAGCCATCTCCCTGGCCCCAAGAATTGATTTTTATCAGAGCAAATATGCTAGTCAATTTCTTGACCAGAAATTTTACGGTAATTTTTAAAAGCTCAATGTTTCTAAATTTGAACATTTAAAAGTATTTTGTTGAGATCCAATATCAGGCACTGTTCTTAGCACTAGAGAGAAGTAATGGCTATAGGTAAAATTCTTAGATCTCGTATATTTTGCATTCTGGCATAGGGTCAGAACCATAAATCAAAGGTGAAGGCCCGCCCGTGTAAAGGATTAGATTACACTGGTGTGCTGTTCCCTGGCATCTAGAAGAGGTGGCTGGGCCAGGGACAGTAAGACTCATTGGATTATTCTCTTAGAGAGGGATCATCTTTTATTTTATTGATTGGAGCTGAGCATGCAACACTGGGGGCTTCTGCAACCATGTGAATAGCCAGTTGTGGAGATAAATATCCTGTAACTACATGCCAGCAGTGCTGATGCCATTTGAAGAAGATTGCATGAAAATTCAAGATTGTGCATAGCTTCTTGCACTAGAGTCTAGAGCTCTTGGTCCTGCCTCTCTTTTGCAAGCAGCTCAGCATTATGAGATGGTCTTTCATTGGACAAATATATTTGTCTCTTAGTAGCCACCTTCCAATCCAAGAGACTATTTTTTTGTGGCTGACTCAGACTACCCGGGGGGTGGGGCTGGCGTGGCCTGTGGTGCCAGGAACCACAGTCCCTGTGCTTGTTTAATCATGCCTAAGCAGGTGCTTTAGACTGCTGAGCTATCTCACTGGCCCCCAAAAGGCTATTTAAACAAGCCTTTCCACCAAAGGCATGTTAATGGCCTTTCAGTTTCAAAAACTAGAAGAAAAGGCTATTCATTGACCTCATTTGTAAACATCCCAGCAGCCATTGAGCACATTAATTCTTCCCCAGGGAGGGATCTGTCAGTTCCCTTGGTGATGAATCAAACTGATCTTTTCCCCTGAGTAACAAACTACACTAGGATTCAGGAGTCATTATTTTGCCACTGCAGAAAGCTTTCTGGGCCAGAGGATGGCTGTGGAATCACTTGGTGCAATGAGTAGATGTGTTCGTACCGAGCCAAGTTGTCTAGAAAGAACAGTAATCACAATTTGCAAACCTGTGTTAGTCCTTTGGACTGTGGTAATAGGATACTGTGCCCCAGGTGTCTTTTAAAATGGACTTTATTTCACACAGTTGTAAAAGCTTGGGAAGCCTCAGATCAAGGTGAGGAGCTTCCTGTTTTGTAGACATCTGTCTTCTGTGTCCTCTCATGGTACCCTTATAAAACAAACTCTGGGGATTCTTCTATAGGGACACTAATGCTGTGCATTGGGCAGAGAGCACCCCTGGCCTACTTGTCTGTCAGAAGGGGGCAAGGATTTCTATATGTCAGTCTTGGGAGGACACAGACATTCTGATGATTACAGCAGCTGTCACGTCATATCAGGCCTTATCCTGGACCAGAGGAGTGGCCGTTCAGGGTAGTGGGAGAGACCTCTTGGCTTTAATATCTCTGTTGGGATTTCCCTCTAGAGAGACTTACAGGCTAGATCTTTATCCCAGTAATGACCACAGACGATTCCTTGCTTTCCGTTTTGGAAAGAGGCAGATCACTTAGATTCAGTCTATCTTTTGTATTAACCCATCATTTCTTTTTCATTTGCTTGTTTTTGAGCTCCAGAGTTTGTTACTATGTTTTGTAAAACTCACTGTTCATGTAAACAGATAATGTATAGTGATAGGGCTATAATGGATGTGCAGCTTATTAGAGAAGGGAGCACTTCAGGTAAGATTTAAAGAGACACTTTAGGTCGTAGTGTCATAAAAGAATAAAAGTATGTGGTGTGTTCAGACACTGGGGACAAGTTTAACATAGTGAGGGATGAGTAAGAAGGTGGCAATGACTGGAGAGAGAGAATAGTTTCAACAGGCACCTCGCAATCATATAAGGCATTTCCTGACCTATTTTAGAGGTGGGAGCATAGCAAATATCAGCCAAGCTACTGATGTTTGTGATTTTACAATTTCTTTTATAACCACTCTTCATTTATGATGCCATTAATGATGGTTATATCTTCATTTGTGTGTCTTCAAGTAGGTTCCTCCAGTGCATCCTAACCCTAACAATGTAGGAGTGATGTAGCTCTGAAAAGATGACAGTATTCTAATTTTTATAGGTGCAGAAGCTGAGGTGTGGAGAACTGGCATGCTTTACTTGCAGTTGCGTGGCATGCTTACCATGAGACCAGATCTTCTGACTTTTAATTCCATATGCCTGTTGGGTCTTATATGTTTATATGCTACTTTTATCCCCCCTCAAAAATTATTTTGTCTTCTCTCTAGGACTTGGCTTTTACTCTGGAAGAAAGGCAGCAACTGAACATTCACGGCTTGTTACCACCTAGCTTCATCAGTCAGGACCTTCAGGTCCTTCGAGTAGTTAAAAATTTCGAGCGCCTGAACTCTGACTTTGACAGGTAACAGTTCCTGAATGTAAATTTCTCTGTTTCTGTTAAGCACCTGTCAGATTTTCTTTGCTTTTTTTTTTGTTAGAGAAAGTTAAAATGTAGTGATTTGAAAATGTTAGTCAATTTTGAGAATTTGCTTGGAAATAGAATGATTTTTAAAAATTACTTTATCTAGGAACATTTGAATGAAATAAAATTTGTTTTCTAAACTGTATTCCCAGAGAGATATTTTTCTTGTGCCATAATTATGGTCATGAAGGTAAATTATCACAAAATGGTATCAGAAATTGGACAAAATGACTAAAGTGACTTTTAGTCATACTTTAAATATTTTGTAGGCTATTTTTCAGTCTGCAAGTGTAGTTCCAGTACTATTGCAGATTTAAGTCAGTTTGAGAAGTTTCTGTGTTTGCACATGGAATAAGGTAACATCTATTCCTGCTCCTAGGCTGAACTCTGTCTGTATCGCCCTAGCACGGGGTCCATTAGCAATCCACTACAGCCACTGTCATGGCTTCCATATCTTCCTTGCCCTGCTTGTGACTCTCCTCTTTCTTATTAAGGAACCAGACCTCTGTAAGCATCAGTTTTTTGTGGGTCGGGTTGGAAAGAATAATAGCTATTTGAAAAATATTATGGTGAGGGTTAAAGACGTAGTGAAGCCAGTATGCAGTAAGTACTGGAATTACTCAGTGTTCTCCAGAGGAATGGAAAGACAAGAGTGTATTGAAAAGAGAAAAAGTACTGTATATATGAAGGGGAAAGAAGGAAGACAGTGGAGGAGGAGCAGTGGAAAGGGAGAAGAGGAAGATGAAAGAAAGAAGGAGAAGGAATAGAGGACAGGGGAGAGAGGGGAGGGGATGAGAGGAGAGGGAGGCAGACTTGTTAAATAAAAAATCTGTAAGTAAGCTGGCATGCATCCTGGAGATCAGGGAGAGTTGCAGTTTGAAGGCCCACCCCCATTGTTGGAAGAGAGGGGAGTCTTTTGTGATCTCTAGCTCTTGGGATGAAGTTTTCTCACTTACAGATAATCTGCTGTACTTGAAGCCTACCAAATTAAATATTAATCTTGCCTAAGAAGACCTCTTAGGAGAAGTATCGGAATAGCATTTGACCAAATTTTTGTACATCCTGTCTGTTATAGGTCAGATGTTGTGTCCCCCTCCAAACTCATATTTGGAAGGTAATGCCCAGTTTGATGGTGCTGGAGATGGGGTCTTTGGGAGGTGATTAGTTCCTGAAAGTGGAGCCCTCATAGATGGGATTAGTGCTCTTAGGAGAAGAGACCAGAGAACTAGCTCCCTTCATTTGCTGCCATGTGAGTTTATGAGAAGCCAGTAAGCTGGAAGAGGGCACTTATCAGCACCGAGCTCTTCTGGCTCCAATGTCAGTCTGAGACTTCCAACCTTCAGAACTGTGAGAAAGAAATCTCTTGTTGATAAAGCACCCAGTTTATAGTCTGCCTTTGTAAAATTTACAAAAATTGTTAAAATTATGAGATGTTTGTAGACAGTAAAAAAGGAAGTTATGTAATAAGCTAGAAACAAATGTGTGCTAGAAAAGAAGGGAAGTGGTAAGATCTACTAAAGAGGGACAGAGCATTCTGGGGCCAGCGATAGCCACACTGAATTGTTAAATTGGGTCATAAGCATAGCCTTCAGTGGGAAAGTGAGTTTTGAAAAAATACTCAAAAGTAGTAAGGATGTTCTCTGTGTATCAGTCTGAGGAAAAGTTCTGCAGTTGACATATTCAAGGGTCAGCAGGGAGATTTATGTCTGGAGAAGAAGGAGTTAGGGGAGGATTCAGAGGTTAGGGAGTGAAATTAGCAAGCTAATGACAGACCATATTGTGTGTGCGTGGCTCTGCAGACCACTGAAGGCCATCTGATTTGAGTGAGTGAAAAGGGAGTCATTTGAGGTTTTGAACAGATCAGTGTAATCTGAGCTATATTTCAGAAAGACTGGGCAATGTGGATAATAGAGTATAGGCTTGGACAACATTTAAGACACTGATGTAACAATCCAGGCAAGGGATGATGAACTGGATCCACGGTGATAATAATAAAGGTCGTCAGATTTTGGATGTATGTTGAAGGTAATGCTGTGTAATTTCCTAACTTATTCCATGTAAATGTTAGCTTTCAGACAAGTGGAGAAGAGAGACAGAGATGAAGTAAGAGGGAGGGAGGGAAGTAGGGGAGAGAGTAGAGAGCCAGAGTGAGAGTGGGAGCTAGAGCGAGGGTGAATGATCATCGAGATAGGGAAAAAAACCAGGCCTGAAGTCAGAGAAAATAGATGGAGCTTTAGGGAACATCACTCATGTCAAATGTTCTGAAAATTAGGCGAAATATGAGAATCTACCATTGACTTGGCACTGATGATTTCTATACTGATAAATCAATTTTATGATGTCTTAAAATTAATCTCATTTTTCCTTAACTGTTTATTTTCTTTTTTACTTTTTTATTTTAAAGAGAGGAAAAAAAAATTTAGAACAAGATATAGAAGGGTGACACTGGTTAATGCATTGCATATTGTTATCTTTAAATTTTACTCAAGAGTACAATCTGGCATTTAATTGCCCAAATAATATTAGCACAAATCTTTCTTTTCAATGAACTAAGATAGTAGTATAACTATCTTAACTTGAGATATATAATTTTGTTTTGCTTTTCTCTTTGTTCTTTTCTCCTTTCCCCCATCCCAGTTTCCCTCTCCTTTTGAAGTTTCTTCCCATTTTACAATATCTATTGTACATTTTGGATCTTATTAATGCTTTCAGTTTCTCACACTAGGGAGACAATGCTATGTTTGCATGTGTGCATCTAGTTTATTTCCCTTATGCGTATGGTCTTAAGTTACATCCATTTACCTATAAAATGGATTTTTAAAAAAATAACAATTCACTTTTGGGCCTGGGATACACACAGTGCCTTCCTGGCAGGTGTGAGGTCCTGAGTTCTAGTACCATAAAACAAACAAACAAACAAACAAACAAACAAAATAACAATCGCTTTTAAGGATTCTAACCTGGATCTCGTGCAAATTACTTTAATCCAAGGGGAGTTTTCCCAATGACCTAACCACCCTTCCCTGGGCCCCGGCTCTTAAAGCCTCAGTGTACCTTAAGTGTACCACCCTAGCACATAACCTCAGAAAATCACTCCCAAAAGGCTGGTAAGGCTGATAAGTACAGTTTTGCAAGATTCTTTTCAGTTGTATTAAGCAGTTTGTTTTATTTAATAAACTGTTGAAGGTTACAGATAACATGAAAAGCTTTATGTTTAGAAATACATGTCTGAGTCAGAAATGCCTCTATATGAAAAGGCCAACAAATAAAAAGAGTCCTTTCAGCTTGCCTACCTTAATTATTATTATTGGTACTTTGATGTGGGGTTTTGAACCCAGGATCTCACACATGCTGGGCAGGTGCTTAGCACTGAGCCTAGGTGTACCTTAGTTATTTTTAATGTAAGTGTTACTAATTTGCCTTGGCTATTCAGTACTGCAAATTAAAAGATTAAGTCTTTTTATTCAATTAGTTAATGATTAAATCTATAGAGGTATTTTCATCTGTCATTTTAAAATAGGGATGGTGTTCAAATATTGAATAAGGTGATGTTATTTAATTCTTGGATGATAGTAATATGGTTCTTCATTCTTGGAGGTGTTTAAGAATATTTCCAAATTCTTTTGTGTTTAGATTTATTCTGTAATTCATACATACTTGGGAGTTGATTGAAAAATATTTAGATTTCTAAGGAACCATTGACTATTGGTCTAATTATGCTTAATTTCCACAGGTATCTTCTGTTAATGGATCTTCAAGATAGAAATGAAAAGCTCTTTTACAGAGTACTAATGTCTGATATTGAAAAATTCATGCCCATTGTATACACTCCTACTGTGGGGCTCGCTTGCCAACAATATAGTTTAGTCTTTCGGAAGCCAAGGTATGTAAGCTTTTATTTTAAATGCAACTTGTATCTTTTACTTTTTTGTCAGTTTGTAGCAGTAATTAAATGATTTTTATTACTTATTTTTTAATGAATTAAGTTTATTAGTACATTTTAGGTATATGTAATGGTCTTGTTCTTTTATAAGGAATTTATATCTGTACATGATGTAACTTGATTTTTATTTTCTGCATTCTCCTACCCTCCCTTCAATCTATCTTCCCTTCCCTATTTACTTTTGATTGACAAAAACTGCATATATTTGTAGCACACAACATGTTATGACCACCAATGCATTGTGAAATGGGTAAATCAAGGTACTTAAGTGTGTTACCTCTCATATTTATCATGTATTTGTGGCAAGAACACAAAAGTGTTCCCTGCATGGCAATTTTAGGTATATGGTACATTGTCATTAACTTTATTTACTTTTTATGTAGTTAGTACAGAGTCTAAAGTCTCACTACACAGATTGGACTCCTAGTAATCCTCCCATTTTCAGCCTCCCAAGTGCTGGGATTACAGGCACGCACCACCACGCCCAGTCTCAATTGCAGTCTCAGCACGCCCCGGGGGTGGGGCTGGCATGGCACACTGGGGATCGAACCCCGGCCCCTGTGTGTATGTAGGCAGGTGCTTTAGTCTGCTGAGCTATCTGGCTGGCTCATCATTAACTTTAGTCACCCTTGCATAGTAGATCCTGAAGTCGTTCCTCCTGTCTAACTGATGCACTGATCTAAGTGATACCCTTAATGCTGGCCCCTGCTCCATGTCCAAAACCATGGTGACCACTGTCCTGCTCTCCTCCTGTGAGCCTGACTCTTTTACCATGCCCTGTAGTCATATAGTGAGAGGATATAGTGTATTTACTTGTGTTTCTGGCGTATTTTATTTAATGTTACATCCTTCAGTTTCAGCTATCCTGTCATAAATGACAGGATTTTATGTGAAGAAGCCTGCATAGTACTCTGTATGTGTTGTGTATGTGTACCACATTTTCTTTGTTCACCTTTTGATAGATATTTAGGTTCACTATCTTAGGTATCATGACCAGTGCTACAGGAACCTAAGTATGTGCGAATCGCTGATTTACTGTTTTTATTTTCTTAAGATATATGCCAGTAGTGGGCTTGCTAGAGCAAGCCATTTTAAATTTGTGGGGAAATGGGTGGATTCAATACAGAGAGTTAAGTATTGCATGTTTTTTTTGTTATATAAGAAATCCAAAATATAAATAAATTAACGAGCAAAATAAAGACGACTAGCTGGAAACAGGAAGGCGGCCTTTTGGAGGTTGGGAAGGAGAGCGTGGGAAAAGAAGAGGCTGAGACAGGGAGGAGGTACATTGGGCAAGGTGTATGCTCGAACCAGTGTATGCCTGCTTTTGAAAGGGTAGTTGTAATTTTAATCTCTCGAGGAACCCGTGCGCTATTTTCCTCAGTGGTTGACATACCCTTTTGGTTTCAGTTTGTATTTCCTTGATGGAATACTTTTTACTTTCCCTTCCTGTTTTCTTCTTCTCCTCCCCCCTTGGTCCTTTTACTTTTTACTATCCCCCTGTTTCTTATTATTTGTCTTTTATTTGGATCTTTAATTGATTTATACTTTGGGTTTCTCATATAAGAGAAATCATGTGATATTTAAATGTTTGTATCTGATCTATTTAACCTCCTGGTTTCAGTGCCTCCATTTTCCTATAAATGATTTCCATTTAGCTTTTTGTACAGCAGAATAGCATTCCATTGTGTATACCTACATTTTATTTATCCATTCATCTGTTGATATAAATGTGGGCCCTTTCCAGTATTTAACTAATATGAGTTGTACTACTATAAACCTGGGTGTGCATGTACTACTGTAATGTGATAACTTGAACTCATTGGAGAGGATATCCAGAAGGGGAATACCTGGTCAAAAGGAATTTTTATTGTTAGGTTTTTAGTGGTTTCTATAGTGGTTGTACTAGTTTACATTTGACCAACAATGGAGAAACATTCCTTTTCCCCCAGCACTTGTTATTATTTGATTTCTGGATTAAGATGAAATCTCAGTGTGGTTTTACATTTGCATTTTTCTAATGGCTGATGATGTAGACTTTTTTTTTTCTCTTCATTGGCCGCTTGTACTTCTGAGAAGCAACTCATTACAGTTGCCCATTTTTGGATTGGGTCTTTTATTTCAATGGCCTAATTTTCTTTTCACTTCATTTATTCTGGCTGTTAGTGATCTGTTCATGCTGTAGCTGGGAAATTTTCCTCGATTCTGTAGATTGGGGTGTGTGTGTGTGTGTGTGTGTGTGTGTGTGTGTGTGTGTGTGTGTGTGTGTGTGTGTGTGTTTTCTTGGCTCTGCAGATGCTTTTTAAGTTGATATGATCTTATCACTTGTTGATTCTTCTTCTTTATTCAGTATTTAGAGCTCTATTCAGAAGGGCCTACACATATGTCTTCAAGAGTTTTACCTATGTTACCTGGTAGCAAATTGTTTCTGTTTTAATATTTAGATTTTAGTTTATTATGTGGTGAGAGATACAGGCCTAGGTTCTCTCTTTTGCCTGTGTATCACTCGTCTTTTCAACACCGCTTGTTAAAGAGGCCATCTGTCCTCCAGACAAAAACAAAAAGCTCTTTTGATTCTACATGATTTTTCAGATTCTTCAGTTTTGTGAAGAATGCTGTTAGTGTTTTGATTGGAATTACATTAAATCTGTATCTCAATTTTAGGAATATGACCATTTTGATGATGTTGGTATTGCTTACCCAGCAATGGGGCATATCTTTTCTTTTTCAGATATCCTCTTTGATTTTTTTTTTTTTTTTCAAAGTACTGTGGTTTTTACTGGAGAGGTCTTGCACATCCTTGGTTAATATTTAGTTTTCCTTGATGTGATTAAGAATGGTATTGTTTTCTAATTCTTTATAGGTAAATTCATTATTTCTACACAGGAATGCTGTTGTTTTTTGCATGTTGATTTTGTATCCTGATACATTGCTGAATTTGATTGTTCATTCCAGGAGTCTTTTGGTAGAATTTGTTGGGTCTTGTTGTAAAGGGTCATGTCATCTGCAAATAATGATAGTCCGACCTCTTCTTTTTCTGTCTATATCTTTTTTACCTGATTGTTCTGGCTGAATTTTTTAGTATTTTTATTAATCAGGAATGGTAATTTTTTACTTCCTTGCTTTATGCCTAATTTTGGAGGGAAAGCTTTTAGCTTTTTCCTCTTTACTATTTTAGGAGTGGGTTTGTGAGGATTTTAATGTTTTGTATAATTTTTGGCTTTTTGTAATACAAACTTCTTGGGCTAGGACACCTAGCTGTAAACACAGCTATACACAGAGATGTGATTTTTTTTTTTTTTGCATACCAGAGGCCATTCTTTTTTTTTTTTTTTTTTTTTTTTTTTTTTTTTTTTTTTTTTTTTTTTTTTTTTTTTTTTTTTTTTTTTTTTTTTTTTTTTTTTTTTTTTTTTTTTTT
>PVKA01037751.1:0-10056 GCA_004027165.1 Ctenomys sociabilis | reverse complement strand
GTATTTCTACCTACTGAATTTTTTTCTTTGTTGCATTTTCCAAGAATTCTCTTATGAGTTCTCAAGAGCTATTATTATACTGTGTGTTTGGTGATCTTGTTCAAAGGGCTCTCTGGGGCCGATTTTAATCCTTGCTTATGGGCTCCACCCTTCAGGACATAATCATCTTCCAAAGGCCACCCTCTGAATATCATCACAGGAGGGATTAGGATTTCAATATACGACTTTCAGCAGTATGCAGACATATAGTTTGTTGCACAAACTTTCAATAATTGATGCTGTTCTATTTGTACTGGACTGTTAAAATGATCTAGTGCCCAGAAGGTAGTAGGTATCAGTGGTTCTCTTAGATTATGTCACTCTCAGAAATTTGTAGAGCTGCCTTTTTCTAAAGGAGCGAGGATGGAAATTTCTAGGACAGGGACTACCTGTGTGGAGGCCTGCATGCCAGAGCTGCCCAGGTAATCCAGGACTGTTAGCGATTGAATCTTGTTTTCTTAATGTACTTTAACTGAAGAGTTGTTAGTCATATTAAGGAGGCTTTGTAGAAGTAGAGAATGTTTGTACTGTGTATTTCTAGTTCAGTCTGTGACATTCAGCTTTTACTGTTGTGATTATTTACATCCCTTAAAATTCTTGTAAACATAAGGTAGTTGATTATAAAGATTTTTGATATTTTCAGAAGAATGATCATTATATTATTAAGAGTTAGTGAAATTTTGACTATATTCATAAAGTAGTAAGCCACTGATTTTTATTTATATTTTATTCCATAATTTTTGATTCATTTCATTTTCTCTGAAATAGGTTTAATACTTGCAATGATGACCCTATTTTAAAGTATGAGGAAAAAACTGTGAAGTGAAATGTTTTTTCCAAGGTACATATACAAGTAGCACATAGTTTTGATTATTTCAAGTCTTAAGTTGATGTTTTGGATGTAATTATTTATAAAAAGTTGATGCTCATTGATTTTTGAAGATTTATATGATATAATTTCTTGCATTATTAATTCAAATTAACTTTTTATATGAGCAGGATATTATATTTATAAAAGTACTTATATGACTTGCCCTGAGTACAGGTGGAGCGCCCTGCATCTTAAGTAATGGAAATTCAGCATGTACCCAAAAGTACGTAAAAATGTCAAAGTATCATCTTTCCAAAGACTTACCTTAATTAGGAAAAATTTGGAGAATGGAAAAAATGTAGGCACGATTCAAACATTAGTTTTATACATTAAGATATAAAGGTTGTCTAAGTTTATGTGTGGGTATATAAATCTTTTTAGCAAGGCAGTGAAACTTATCTTTTATGGTAAAAATCTCTTTAAAACATAAAGTAACAGCTCATTGAGCCCCCATCTTCATCTAAAAACTTTAAATATGGAAAACTTGAATAGAAATTTAAGTTTTAGGTCCAAAAATAACTTTGCTCCAATGATTATGATACACCCAGGTGATTTGATTTACATTTGCATGTAGCATATGGAAAATTAAGGAAATCTCCAAGTTTTATCTGAGGTGGTGCTATGAAAAGTCTATAAATTTGATGATTATTTTCCCATCTTCAATAAGAATATTTGCTTTTGTAGAGAATTATAAATTTCACTTTCAACTGTGAAAAATTAAAAGGAGAGGGAGTATCTCATACACCCAGATCACAGTACCTAGGATAGTGCATTTAGCTCTGCACACCTTCCTTAAGAGGGGCCCTGGCAGGTTGGGCTGTATTCAGAGAGGGTTGCCATGGCAGTAATGGGCTATTTTTTTAGGGAAGGTTCTACAGGGTGTTCAGGGGCTTACTCCTAGATGAGACTTGTAGTGATCTGCCTATTTACAGTCTCCTAAGAGCTAGGATTACAGGCGCTCACCACCATGCTCAGTCTCAATTGCCATCTCAGAACACCCCGGCAGCAGGGCCAGCAAGGCAGGCACAGGGATTGAACCCCTGGCCCCTCTGCCTGCTTACAGGCACTTTAATCTGTTAAGCTATTTGGCCAGCCCTAGTAATGGGTTATTGAAAACTTTATGAGAAAGAATGAGAGGAGATAATTCTTTCTTATAGTTGGAGATGTTTAGCCTAAAGGATTTGAGAATTAAGTCTTCAATTATTGGAAAGGTTTTCTGGTAGAAGAAAATATCTGTTTTCATGGCATAGCCTCTGACTGTAGAACTAAAGTAACTGGATGTAAATTATTATAAGGATACATTAACGTTTAAAGATTTTCTGATTTTTAAAATGTATTTGATGCAGGGTCTCACTATGCAGCTTGGACTTACAGTGATCCTCCTGTTTTCAGCCTCCCCAGCACTGGGATTACAGGTGTGCACCACCATGATTGGTCTCAGTGGCCAGCTCAGTGCTCCCAAGGGCAGGGCTGGCATGGCATGTGGTTCCAGGGATTGAACCTAGATTTTCTGGTAATTTAACTAATGTTGAGGTAGAATGCCTCTCCTCCTTCATTGGGAATATTAAAGTATTTGGATAATCATTCAAAATATCTGGTGTAGGGCCAGGGAGATAGCTCAGTGGAATAAGTGCTTGCTGAGCAAGTGCAAGGTCCTGAGATCAATCCCTGGTACTGAAAAAAAAAGAAGAAAAGAAAAATAGAATATCTGGTGTAAATGACCTGCTTGCATTGGGTGTGTCAATATAAACTAGCTGAATTTTGAGATTATCTTTAAGTAAAAACATTGCTAGTGTTTTTAAAAGTAGCTTACAGATGAGTAGGTTCAGGGAATGGGAACATCTTTAACATATGGCCAATTCACATATGGCTAGTTCTAATAATTATGCTTTCTATTCCAGAAAGGGTTTTTTTTTTTTTTTTTTTTTTTTTTTTTTTTTTTTTTTTTTTTTTTTTTTTTTTTTTTTTTTTTTTTTTTTTTTTTTTTTTTTTTTTTTTTTTTTTTTTTTTTTTTTTTTTTTTTTTTTTTGGTACAGGGTCTACAGAGTTTATAGGGTCTCATAGATCAGACTCATAGTGATCTGCATGTGTTCAGCCTCCCAAGAGCTGGGATTACGGGCACATGCCAGCACACCCAGCCTCGGGGGCCAGGCTGGCTCTGCCAGGGATTGAACTCTGGCTGCTGCATCTGCCTGAGCGGTGTTTTAATCCTCTGAGCTATTTGGCTGGCCCCCAGAAAGTTTTTAATTGCAATTGCTAATCATAGTGTGAAGATTTAGTTCAGCATGGTGCACGCCTGTAATCCCAGCACTGAGGAGGCTGAGATAGGAGGATCACTACGAGTCTGAGTTGTGTAATGAGACCTTGTACCAAATTAATACACAAAAAAAGATTAAAAAAAAACCCTGTAAAATCTCAACTCTTAAGATAATTTTAAAAAGAATTCAAATTACTTAATAACACTTGGCATCAACATTACTGCTTTATCCCCTAACTACTACACAGACATACGTTCACTTTACACAGATATTCTTGCTATTGTCTTTGGATTCCATTAATTTGCATAAATAGTCTAATATTGATACTCACCCACTTGAAGAAGTGACATTCTTTTGATCCAATTTTTAATTTTTGCATGTTTTTTTAGACTGTTAGGCTTTTGGTGTATTGTTTTAAGTGCTCATTTATTTTTATGTATTGTATATAACTTATTTCAGTTTAGCTAATACAGAAATTATTAGTAAGAACTTTCTCTGTGATAGTACTCCAACCCTCCTCCACTGACTGCTATTGCCTAAAGAAGGATTTGAAGAGAAAAATCAGTGTGAGCTTTTGCTTTTATTGTCCTTCTCAGAGCTTCCCTCAGGCTCCCCAAACATGCTGAAAATTTATGGGTTCATTTTCATCAGTTTTTTTATATTTAATGTCAACAGATATTTTTGTGATTTAAAAATATTTTATGTACCTTGATAATATTTAATTTTCAATATTTAAAAATAAAGACAAATATAATTGTCAATTTAAATTCAATATTCTATATTTTATATTTTATGTTTACTATATTTAATTTATCTGAGTCTACTTAAATCATGAAAGTCACTGAATTTTATTTTTTTTCTAAGCAATTTATCATTTAACACTATAAGTCTTAGCCTTAAAATGGTTATCTGATGATTGAATATTCTTTATAATGAATTACCATACTTTATATGTATGTGGGAAAGAGTTGCTTTGTGAAATACTACTCTTTTTTTGGCCTGCTTGGCCCATGCCTAGGGCGGGGCTGGTGTGGCATGTGGTGGCGAGGAGGATCACACTGTGGTCCCCTGCACTTGCCTACACTTGCCTCAGCAGGTGCTTTGGACCATTGAGCTATCTCACTGGCCCCAGCGAAATAATGCTTTTGTACCATGAAATAATTCATTTAAAAATCTGAAAATGTCTAAGCATATTATTTCTCTTTTTCTTTTTTTTTTTTTTTGTGTGGATCCAGGCATTAAACTCAGGTCCTTGTGCTTGCCAGGGAAGCACTTATTCCATTGAGCCATCTCCCCAGCTCCTTATTTCTCTTTTTCAAGAAAGTTCATTTTTATTGACCTTTGTCCAATATTGACAGCTTTATTTTAGGATTCTTTCCATTGTTTTCCATTATGTTAAGTAGTTTATCAGGGCATTCTAATTATATTGAATTAATTGAGTGTTCATACTAGTTTTAAAATGAAGAGTATATGAAATTATTTTGCATTAAATCACATTTATTTGAAGAAAATACTTAGAGATGGAACCAATAATGTGTTGTTGTTGTTGATTTTTATGTATTCTTCATTTTGTAAAAAAAAAAAAAAAAAAGATTCCAAAGAGAGGAATACTCAAGTATTATAACTCAGAGTTGGAATTTTTTTTTAAATTTTAAAAATCTTTTATTCATGTTAATGGGAAGAAAAGATAAAGTGGCAATGAAATAGTTTCAAAACAGGTTAGTAGTATTGGGCTGGCAAGATAACTCAGCGGTCTAAAGTGCCTGCTTTGGCAAGTTTAGGCAAGCTCTTAGGGACCGTGGTTCGATCCCCAGCACCACATGCCGTACCAGCCCCTCCCCCAGCGCGGGCTGAGCTGACCCCGCCCCCCGCAAGAAAAGAGTCCGTGATGTGTAGCGAGACACTGTAATAAATAAATAAAATAAAAAATTAAAAAAAACAGGTTAGTATTACAGTTATAATAAATAATTCTGCATATTAGGGTTTTTCCAAGAAACGTAATCAAGTGTGAGCAGGTGACTATGTGCGTGTGTGTGCACATGTGTGTGTGTGCATGCATGCTCATACATAGAGATAGGAGGAGACTTAGTTTAAGGAATTTGCCCGTGTGATCACGGAGGCTTACAAGCACAAAATATGCAGGGTTAGTTGCCTGGGAAGGGTCGGCACTGCAGATAGTCTAGACACTGTGCCTTCCTCAGTGATTGTGATTTCTAGGCAGCCTTCAGTAGACTGGCTTCAACATTGTAGAAGGGTCATCTGCTTTATTCAAATTCTATTTACACACATGTTGATCTTGTCTAGAAAATACTTTCACAGAAACAGCCAGAATAGCTAGGTGCTCTCCCTAAAGAAGTTGATACATGAAATTAGCTTCTTCCCAAGTCTGCCACTTCAAAAATTTTTTTACTGATACTATTTCCTCTCTCCTTTCATTTACTGGAATCTTACTGTCTACTGTGTGCTGAGCACTGCACTAAGGATTGATTATAGGTAAGTGAAAGACATTTTTGCCCTTTGTGAAATTTGTAAGTTGCACTCCAGTGGTCAAGGAAATACATGAATATAGTTCGTGCTATAGAAAAAATTAATTGAGGACAAAAATAAGCAGTAGCAGTCTTTTCATTGTGTAGTCAGGGTTAAGACTGAGGAGATAAAATTTTAGCTGAGATTTAAAGGATAAAGAGTCAGTTTGGAAAAGAAAAAGAATTGGAAGCTAAGGAAATAGCGTGTTTGAAAGCTCTATAAATGGGGAGGGTGGCACAAAATAAGGCTTGAAGTTGGCAGCAGTCACATGCAAGACCTTGTGGGCTGTGGCAGAGTTTCATTTAATTCCTAATCCATTTGGAAAGCCATTGAGCTATTTGAGATAGGAGAATGATACTTCTAATTAAAGCTTTAAAGGATTACTGTGGTTTACACATGGACAGGGCAAGAAGAGTGAGAGGCTGTCATGGAGTGGAAGCACCAAGAAAACTGTTGCGTTTCTGATTCCCCTTTCTTCTGGTCCAGTTGCTTTGGCTGAACTCTATCCTCATGGGATATAGGCTGTGCACAGACATAGTGGGCAGCAGCACTGACCAGCTTACCTGTGATTAACTGTAGTCTTTAGTCCTAGGTGGGGCTATGTGCGTGGAGTGAGTGATGGACACACGACACTGAGTGTGTAGGCACTGACTCTGAATACGTCAGCTAGAGATGAGAAAGCCTGCAGTATGTAAGAATTCCTTAAGCATTCAGGTTTGGTAGTATTCATTGTATTTGTCCCTCAGTTCCATTCCTTTGCGATCTTGTCTTTTATTCGCCGTACACATTCATCCTGAGCCAACCATTCCATTCATGTGCAGAAGACCCAAGTAGTCTGTGCTGTCCTCAGGGACTGAATTGTATTTATCTAATTTCTATGCACTTATTTTAAAATTAAAATTCTATTCATGTGGGGCTAGAGCTCTGTGCCTTGCTTGCTTGCACCTTCAGTTTCAGCTGAGCCTGTTGAATTTCACTCCTGTGTTTCTGCCTCGACTCCCTGCGTGGCTTATGAATGTAAACACTACAGCTCATCCTACTTGTGTCATATATACCTTTTCATGTCCCCACACCTTCACTGGCTCAACATTTCATTCCCGTGGACCAATCTTATACATTTCCCCTCTCCACTATAATGTATTTTCTTACTCTCTATAACTAAATCCAGTGATACATTTCACCCTTTGAAATGTCAGTGTTCTCTAGGTTTTTTATCCTGAGCTTTATTTTCTTTGTATTCTGTATATCCTGTTACTCACTTGTAACCTTAACTTCCGAGGCAGTATCCTAGCCTCGGCCAAAAGCTCAGTACTCGTATTTCCAGCTATTAAATGGCTCCTCTTATGGGCACCTGACTGCCCACATCTGCCATCTCCAGCCTGATGTTCCAGGCTCCAACTCCCTAACATGGTAAGGTGCTACATACCCTCCACTTATCCCCTAAGGCACGCATCTCAGAAGCATTCAGGATTTCCCTCCTTTTCTTCCCTTTGAGCCTTGTCAGTTTTGCCACTCACTTATCTGCTGAATCTCTTTGTCTGCTCCGCCCTCAACTGGTGCCCTTTTACATTAGGCCCCTCACATTTCTCTCATGAAGTGCACCTTCCTCCTTGAAAGCTGTGAGGAGAGTGGGTTTTCAAAAGGGTGCTGTCTGATTATGTCATTCTCCACACTAACACCATTGAATGGCTCCCCATGTCCCCCATGAAAAAGCCTAACTCCTCACCATGGCATTTAAGAACTTTTCTGGTTTATCCTTTTTGTATACCTCTGTTATTATTTTTTTCCTAACTGGATTTCTACTTTAAATTGATGCTCTCCCTTCCCCACCCTACCCCCCCGAAAAAAAAAAAAAAGGGAAAACTATTCTGGCACGTTCACAACTTACATCAAAACATGCGTGGTATTTGGGAGTATTTCCATTTATAGTACCATTAACTTTTTGTCCCTTCTCTAGTGCTCACCCTAAATCTAGTAAAACTGGCACTAGCAGTGGGTAGATGGGCAATAGCACATGAATAAACATTGCTAAGTGTACGTGCTTTGGGTCTGAGAAGGCTCCCGGGACGGGGGTGGGGGTGGGGGTGGTGATCTTTGGTCTAGAGCATAAAGCCCCTTAACCCTTAGTTTTCCCACCTGTGAAATGAGTATTGTTACTTTGTTTAGATAACATGATCCCTCTTAAGCCTATCTTTGGATAGTAAATGAACAGCAGCACTTCAACGATTTTAAAACCTTTTTTGTACCAGCACTCAAACTCAGGACCTTGCTCTTAACAGGCAGGCACTGTGCTACTGAGCTGTATCCTTGGCCATCATAGCTTTAAAATTTTTTATTTTAAAGAGAAAAAAGTAAAACAATTTCAAACAAGGTAATAGGAGGTTAACGATGGTTAATACATTGCATATTGTTATCTTTAGCTTAATCAGAGTACAAGATACAGACATTTAATTGACTGAACAATCTTAGCACAAACCTTTCTTTTCAGTGAGCTAATAGACACTAGTATATAACTATCTTAATTGCCTTGGGTGTGTGTGTGTGTGTGTGTTTAAATTTTCCCTTTCTTTTCTCCTTTTCCCCATTCTCAGTTCTTTCTGTTTGAAAAATTTCTTCTCATTTTATAATATCTATTATATATAATTTTTTATACATAAATGCGTAATTTTTTATTTTAGGGAAGGGTCTACAGAGTGTTCCAGGTCTCACTACTAAATCAGACTTGCAGCGATTCTTCTGTTACAGCCTCCTAAGTGCTGGGATTAGAGGTGCACGCCACCACACACAGTCTCAGTTACTATCTCAGCACACTCCGAGGTGGGGCCAGCACGGCACACTGGGGATTGAATCCCCAGCTCCAGCGCCTGCTTGCAGGTACTTTAATCCACTGAGCTATTTGGCCGGCCCTCTATTAAATATTTTGGATCCATAGTTTTCTTAAGCTCCTCTTTTTTTCTTGGTCTGTGTCAGCTCTAGAGACCCTAAGCAGGGCCAGGGAGATAGCTCAGTAGAATAAGCACTTGTAGAGTCCCTAAGCATGGTTTGCATCATGGGTTCTATCTCTTTAGTTATCTGAGAAATTATTTCTGATTTGCTTTTTTTCTAGAGTCTCATTCAATTTCTTTGTTGTTGCCATTTCAAAGAGGCTGGGTGGGGAGCTTTCCAGTTGTCCCAGCTCATTGCCCCCTTGTTTGCCTTTGATGGAGTAGATGTCTGGGGTTGCATCTTAAATATCTTCTCATTTTCTTTTCTTTTTAATTTAATTAAAAATTTAATTTAAAAAATAATTTAATTCCTGGTGTAAGATTGCCTTTGGTGGGTTGCTCTATTGCTAGCATTTAGGACCCTTAGGAAATGACTGCTTCTCTAGGTATCTTCCAGGTATGGCTGGGGTGGTGGATAATCTGAGGGAGCCTGCACCTTCTGGCCCAGACCACACTCATTTGTCCTACAACCACCAGCTCATCTTCCAGGGCCTGAGCCCAGCTGGGAGCTGCTGGATGGCTCCTGGCCAGTTGCTCTCTCCTTCAGGGTGACCTAGCCCTCAGCACTCACCACCAGCTAGTGCAGTCCTTCATGTCTGCTGCACCCTCCATGCTGCATCTCTTCTGTGGTCTTCTGGGGCTGCCAGCAATCACCATGTGTCCAAGATTTGAATTGCTCCTCTTGTGCAGTGAGTGCCATCTTAGATACAGCCAGTTGCCTCTGTCTTCTTTGTTGAACTTTCTTTGCTCTTGCTATGAGCTTCAGTTTGCACCTCAGACCCTTTCTGGGTTCAAGGTACCTGCTTCTGTCCCTCTTGTTTTCCTCACATTGCTGTATTCCAGAGTCTGGATGACAGTGTTCAGAGAGGCTCATTCTCTGCTGCCTACCACTCTGTTTTCTTGGTGCTTCCCTTCAAAATCTTAATTTATAAAATAGAAATTTATTTTTTCTAAGTACTTAAGCTTAGCTTGCCACTGTGCATACACTAGTTATAACTGGAACATAATTGATTGTGATGTTATGAAAGATATTGTACTTGGTAAAATATTAGAGTAAAAAAGTCTAGGTAACATGTATAAACCAAAATTTATTCTTTAGGATCACAAGGTTTCAAAAATCTATGCAGATGCAAGTTATGTATTAGAAACATTTTATTTCTGATATTTTTATTTCTAAAACACTAGCAAATATTAAAACTACTAAAATATTTTTATAAGTATTCATGGAATGGGAAGGTAGTTAATATATTATTTTGGCTCTTGTATCATTTTCGGTACTTCCAGAAAGCATGAATATTTCTGAAGACAGATGGAAAGTATTAAGCCTAAGCAAGGGAAACTTTTGCCAGGAAAAACATATTTGATACTGCAAAATTCC
>PVKA01037750.1:8317-20882 GCA_004027165.1 Ctenomys sociabilis | reverse complement strand
CACTAGGTAAATAATTATTGAATTTTTGATATAATTCAGCTATAAAAAAACCTGTAAATATAATATCATGTATGCACCTTGTACAATACCAAAACGTTATGAAAACAGTTTGCAATGTATTAATTCATCGACTCTGTATGGTTAAGGTGTTTTGAAACTGTCTGATTGACATTTGTATTTTAATAAAATAAAAATAAATAGAAAAAAAAATAAATAAATCAACAAATAAAAAAAAATCCAAAAAAGATGGAATACTTAGGAATTAATCTCATAAAGGATGTAAAAGATTAATTGAGTTAAAATTATGGTACTCTGAGAAAAGAAATTGAAGGGGATTTGAGAAAATGGAAAAATATCCCATGCTCCTGCATTGGAAGAACCAACATTGTGAAAATGGCTATACTCCCAATATTGTTATACAGAATCAATACAATCCCAAGTAAAATACCATTAGTATACCTCACAGAACCATAGAAAACTTTCTCCAAATTCACTTGAGCCCAGAAAAGACCCAGAATAGAAAAAGCAATCCTGGGAAACAAAGGAAAGGCAGGAGGTTCCATCATCTCCGACCGGAAATTACACTATAAAGCTACTGTGATAAAATCTGCATAGTACTGGCATAGAGACAGACCTGAGAATCAGTGGAACAGATTAGAAGATGCAGATATAACTGCAAACACACTCAGCCATCTTATCTTTGATAGAGGGGCCAAACATGATCACTGGAAGATAGCTTCTTTAATAAATGGTGCTAGAAAAACTGGCTTTCTACATGCCGAAGGTTAAAACTAGACCCGTACCTAGCAACATGCACAAAGCTACAGTCAAAATGAATCCAAGACTTAAATATTGAAATACAACACTAAATCTTTGGGAGGAAAATGTAGGTAGAAATCGTAAACACATAGGGGTAGGTAGAGTGTTCATGAACAAAAACAAAACTGCATGGGAAATACTTAAAATCAACAAGTGGAATCTCCTTGAAGTTTCTGTACTTCAAAGCAAATCTCCAACAGAGTGAGAAGAAAACCCACAAATTGGAAAAATTATAGATGACTATCCCTCCCCAACAAAGGCCTTCTATGAAGAATATATAAAGAATTACAGGGGCCAGGGAGATAGCTCAGTAGAATAAGCATTTCCCTGGCAAGCACAGGGGCCTGAGTTTAATCCCTGGTTCCACCAAAGAAAAAAGCATTACAAAAAAATCAGCCACCCCATATTCATAGACCCCCATTTTCTAAAAATGGGTGTCTGAGATGAATATATACATCTTAGAAGAAATACAAATGTCAAGTAAATACATGCAAAATGTTCAACATCATTGGTTATTTGAGAAATGCAAATTAAAACAACACTGAGATTTCATCTCACCCCAGATAGAATGGCTAACATCAAGAAGTCAGCCAATAACAAATACTGGAGAAGCTGTGTAGAAAAACCCTTTTGCCTTGTTGGTGGGCATGCAGACTGGTACAATCACAATGGAAATCAGTGTACAGATTCCTTAAAAAGCTAGAATTGGAGATGCCTTTCAAGCTAGTTTTTCTCCTCCTGCATATTTTTCTAGACCTGAAAACCTCATGCAACAATGATATACATGCACACATGTTTATAGCAGCACAATTTGTCATAGCCAAATCCTGGAAACAACCCAGATGTCCATAAAGTGAAGAATGAAGATGATGTGCTACTTTTACACAATAGAGTATTCAGCTATAAAACAGGATAAATTTGAGACTTTTGTTGATAAATGGATGCAACTAGAGAACGCACTCTTAAGTGAAATAAATCAGACCCACATGTGCAAACATCATATTGTTTCCTTATGTGAGAATCTGAAAGAGAAAAATGGAATCTGAAGGGTATAATAGGTACTAGGAAAAGGGAATGAACTTATTTAAAAGGAAAGAGTTACTGAGTTGAGCAGAAAAGACAGGAGAGGGAGCAAGGGAAAGAAATTTATCTGTGTATGTAAGCAGGATGGTTTGGACAACTGTATTGTGCATTTCTGCTGTTGTACAGAAAGGAGCAGTTAAGCTTAATTTGTTTCATCTTTTTTCAGTTGTTTGTACTTTTTCTCTTAATTTTTATACATTTCTTTTTTTCTTCTCCCAATTTTACTTGAATGTAACTGGTAATATGAGTAACTGATTGAAGGACAACATTATGTATTACAATGAATACTGCAAAATTCATATTACTTTATGAAGTGAAATTCTGTATCACTTGTAACTTTTTAATTCTAATTTGCACTCTTTTAAAAAAATCATCTGTCTATCCATCCATCAGTCTGTCTTATCTGTCTATCTGATACAGGGTCATGCCGACTCATAGTGATCTCCTGTCTCAGCCTTTTCAGCATTGGGATTACAGCCGTGTGCCACCATGCCCAGTTTTGGGGTTGGCACAGCATACCTGAGATTATAGGGCCTGCACAGCATGCGGTACTAGAGATCAAACTTGGGTCCCTTGTGCTTGCCAGGCAGGTGCTTATACCACTAAGCTATCTCCCAAGCCAGACACCTTTTATTTTTTTTTTATTTTTTTATTTTTTTATTTTTTTTTGTGGAGCCAGGGATTGAACTCAGGCCCTTGCACTTACCAGGGAAGCGCTTATTCCACTGAGCCATCTCCCCGGCCCACCAGATATCTTTTTGATGATGAAAAGTACTACTGACCTGAAACTATTCATTGACCTGCATCTTTCCCCATATACTCTCTCTTCTCTATTGCATAAGATGAACTGTCCACAGGGCTAAGGCCAGTTTTTCCACTTGACTCTTGCATAGTCAAAGATTCCTTTCTTAGCATCTGTCTTAGTTATTTTTCTCATTGCTGGAACAAAATACCCAACATCCAAAGTTAAAGGAGGAAAGCTTTATTTGGCTCACAGTTTGTAGAGGTCCATAAATGGCTGGTTTCCAGGTGGAGTGGCATGGCAGATAGGTGTTAAAAAGGAGAAACAGTAGACAGCAGGCAGAAGGTTGCAAAGAAAGCAAGAAATAACCACAGCTCTTTCCATCCCTTGTTTTATTTTGCACTGGGAATGGAACTCAGGGCCTCATATTTGCCAGGCAGGCACTGTGCAGCTGAGCTACATTTCCCAGCCCATCCCTTATATCTTACCCAGGCTACTTAGAATAGGTAGCACTCACATCCTTAATCCTAGTGCCTTTGATCCTAGCATTGCACCATGAATCAATTTTAGCATCTCATACACTAGATCCAACCACCTCTGAAAATGCCCCACTTATGACTGCATAAGGCTTTTAGGAGGACATCTAGACACAAACTATAACAACATCATCTTTCCTGCTTTGCTTTTTTTTTTGGGGGGGTTCCTATTAGCGCACAAAATCTCCAATAGTGTTATTTCTACAACACTATTCAATACCTCTACTTGGTCATTTACTAGAGTATACCAAGAAGATGCATGAAACCAAACTTCTAATTTTTTTCTTCAAACCTGCTACTGCCCCAGTATTCCTAGTCTCAAAAAATGAAAATATTAATAATCCAATTGTTTGGGATAAAAATCTTGATTTTAGTTAGGTCATCTCTTTCTCTCACATTCTACTGACATTACATGTCAGCCTTTAAAATGTTCCCAATCTGACTTTAACTCACAGCTATTACCATGAACCAAGCAAACATCCCATCTTGCCAGGAATAATGCCCTGCTTAGTCTCTCCAATTCTATTTCTACTCCTGTTTCTCTAGACTATTTCCCATAAATTAGCCAGTTAGATTACATCACTCTATTTCCAACCTCTCTATGGTTTTTCATCATATTTAGAATAAAGTACAAAAATGTCACAAGATCTGAGCACTGCTTATCTCTTCTTTTTCACCCATTGGTCTAATTCAGTCACTCTGGCTTCCCTAAAGCTCTAAAAAAATGTGCAAAACACTCTTGCTTTAGGACTTTTACATTTATTCCCTTTACCTACAATGACTTCATTCAAATGTCACCTTCTTATCCTTGAGCTTCTGTTTAAAAGTGTCCCCACCTGCTCTAGTCATTCTCCATCCTCTGCTTGCTTCATTTTTCTTAACTTTATTACCTGTTTTCCTCACAAGAATATAAGCTTCATGAGAGAACAGATTTCTCTTCTGTTAAAGAAATCCTCAGCTTACACAAGAGTATCTACATTTCCCTGCTTTTACTCTCAATCCCTCCAACCTACCTTTTCATACTGCTCCATAAATAATTTGGGTCTAGCATATCATAGATAGCACCAGAAAGACTTCTTTAACTGAGGAAGTCTTTAATCTCCATATTTGATAAGACCATGTATATCTCATTACATCTCATTAACTAATAATTACTATATTGCTTGTTTATCTCCACTAGCAGACTGTCTTTTCAGTATTCCACATTTCTGGGCATTAAACTGGCAATGAATATAAATACATATTTAATTAATCAATTGAGCAAAATAGTGTCTTATTTACAAGCCTGGTGGAGTATGTTCTTGGTTTTAAGAGCAACAGAGTATTTTTACAATAGAGTATTTTTCATTTTAGATGGAAATGCCTCTAGAGTTCAATCCAAAACAGAAAGGCCCTACTTGACTCAATCCATTAAAAATACACTTTGTTGTTCTTACTAGAACAACTAATATACTTTGTTGTTCTGTACTAGACTAATCTTTTTTTTTTTTTTTCCCCCAACTCATGTATTTGGTACATGATCTCACTACACAGCTCAGACTCATAGTTTTCAGCCTCCCCAGCACTGGATCACAGGCATGGGCCACCATGCCTCGACTCGGTTGCCGGCTCAGCGCATCCCAGGTGGGTGGGGGTAGGGCCAGCATGGCATGGGGGACCAATAATCTTATTCTACTAGAGATAGCTTTCAACTCAAATCTGATATGACTATATTGAGTTTCTAAATATAAATGCTGCAAGCCAAATTATATTCTTTGCTGCAAGAATGCCATGTAGGCCCCCTGCCCCTCCACAAATTGTAGCCATTTCAAGTTTAGATGGGCTTGTGTTATGGTTTGTGTGTAGATGTCCCCAGAGTCACATGCAATCACAGGATTTTTTGGGAGGTGGATGAATCTAGAATGTGTGACTAATTTGTAGTGCAATGGTGGGATAAAGGGTACTGGAATTAAGGATGGGTGAATGCTGGACCAGTCTACTGACTGAATTGGCACAACCCTAACCTGGTAGACTGGGTACAACATTTGGGACAGAAAGAGGCTTATCTTTTCTCCTCTTCTCTGGTTGCTTCTACTGGAACTAATTATCTATCAACTCCCAAGATGTGGCTATTTAAATCTTAATTAGAATCAAATAAACCTAAATAACAAAGCCATTAGAAGGGTTGGCCTGACAGCTCAGCAGACTAAAGCTTAGGCAGAGAGCAGTGGCTGGGGTTCAATCCCTAGTGTTCCTGCCCGTGGGGCAGCTGAGACTGAGATTAAGACTGGGTGTGGTAGCACATGTCTGTAATCTCAACACTTGCCAGGATGAAAACAAGAAAATCACTACAAGTCTGATCTCCATAGTGAGGCCCTGTGGACCCTGTCCTAAATACAGAAAAAATAATTTTTTTAAACCATTAGAGAATAAAACTGATAATCAGACTACCTTAAAACTTTTTCTCATGAAGGTATACTTAAGAAAATTAATAGGCACATAACAAACCATATCTATATATTTGTATAATAACTATTTTTAATACTTAAAAATAACTGGTATTCAGGCTATAAAGAATATCTGTCTCAATAATAAGAGTCAATTTAAAATACATAAAATATCTGAACAAACACTCTACAAAAAAATACACTAACCAATAATCACAAAAAAAGTCTCAATTTCATTAGTCAAATTAATACTAGATTAAAATTAGGGTGTGGAAACCCAAACAATACCAAATGTTGGCAAAGATTTCTGTAATTCTCACATGCTATTTGTGGGAAATATGTCAAAAGCATTATACATTACCCAAAAGAATATACAGTGGCTCTTATTTTTTACTAGTTACAAAAATTAAGTAATGTAAAGCCTGGAACAATGAAAATTTTGGAAGAAAATAAGGAAAGAGCTTCAGAACCTTGGAAAGGTTAAGGATTTGAGTTGCAACACCCTAAAAGCACAGGAAACAAAAGCAAATACAAACAAATAGGATTACATCAAACACAGTAAGTGAAATATGCATCAGAGTGAGGAGACATCCTACAGAATGGAAAAAAATGTGTGCAAACTATATATATAAAAAAGAGGGGGGCTGGGGAGATGGCTCAGTGGAATAAGCACTTCCCTAGCAAGTGCAACGCCCAGTTCCACAAAAAGAAAAAAAAAAAAAAAGCCTGTTAGAAAAAAACAGGTTAACAATTCAGAATATATAAGGAACTCAAAACAACAGTAACCTGATTAAAAACTGGGCAACAGATCTAAATAGACATTTCTCAAAAAAAGACATACAAATAGCCAATAAGTACATGAAATATGTTCAATGCCAGTAATAATCCAAGAAACACAAATTAAAACTAAAAAAAGGTATCACCTCATTCCAGTTAAAATGGCTACAACCAAAAAAACAAACAATAACAAGTGTTGACAAGGTTTTGGACAAGAAAGAACCCTTGCTCTGGGCTGGTGGGAATGTAAATTAGTAAAGCCATCATGAAAAACAGTGTCAAAATTAAAAATAGCTGGGGAGATAGTTCAGTGGCATAAGTGCCTGCTTGGCAAGTGCAAGGTCCTGAGTTTGATCCCTGGTACAAAAAGAAAAAAAATGAGAATAGAAAAATTAAAAATAGGGCCGGCCAGATAGTTCAGAGGACTAAAGCACCAGCTTAGGCAGAGTGTAACAGCCAGGGTTCTATCCCATGTAGGTGCCGGCCCCAGCCCAGGGCACCCTGAGATAAGATTGAGACTAGGCGTGGTGGAGCCGGCCTGTAATCTCAGTGCTTGGGAGGCTGAAAACAGGAGAATCACTATGAGTCCAATCTACATAGTGAGACCCTGTAGACTCTGTCCTAAATAAATAAGAAAATTAAAAACAGAACTACTATGGATCCCACTCCTAGATATGTATTCAAAAGAAATATGTCATGAAGCATGACTGAAAAATACAATGTGAATCCTCCTCAAAATAGTCTCCCTTACTTTGATCCCACTTATTCCATCATTCTGGCCCCTTCCTGAAGATGTTGTGGAAATTCTTTAGTCATACTATCCTGGCTGCCCTGGTGTCCTGAATTGATTTAATAAAACACTTACCTTGTGAGACCCTGCAGACCCCATACTAAATACATTTTTTTAAAAACAGCTAAAAAAAAAATTACCTTTCACTGTCATTTTAACTTTGGGGAAGAGAAGAGCCAGAAGGTAGACAGTGACAGATCTAGTGAATAAGATGGATGAGGACACACCACAATGTTTTAATAAGCTTGTCTTTCTGTTGCACTAACACTCAGCAGTAGTATTCATCATATTTTTTATCATACCTCATAAAGACACAAAATAGACTTCCAGAACTGCTTCAGACAGTGGCAAGAATGATGGGATAAGTGTGTTTGAAGTGAAGAGGATTAATAACAAGGTGTATTTAATGCATTTCACACAGATATTTTTCATGATTTTCATGCTTAGATATTTCAAGGAAAATGAACTGCTAGTTATAATTTACACTGAAAATCACAAAACACAAGCTGGATTTAAAAGGATTAAGAAGACAGATGGGATAAATATTAATGATAGGTTCTAAAACAGTTACTACACAACTTTTTTGTATATTAAAATTTTCTCATAAAAAAATTTAGGGAGAAGGTATTGGAGGAACCTTCTAGATTGAGGATGACTAAAACAATGTAAGAACTGAATGAAATGACTGCAAAATGAATACCTGACCAAGAAAAGCAATAAAGGACATTACGGGAAAAAGTACTTTGGAGATAATCAAGAAAATGTGAACATACGATGTACTTCAGATAACAGTATTATATTAACATTAAATTCCTTGAATGTGAGCCTGGGGATATAGCTCAGCGACACAGCAACTGCCTGGCAAACTCAAGGTCCTGAGTTTGATTTCCAGTACCAAATTTTAAAAAGTGAGAAGAAAAAAAAAAATCCTTGAATGTAATGATGATATTATGATTTTATGGGGAAATGATCTTACTATTAAGTGACACATGCTAATTATTTAGAGGTAAAGTATCATGATGTCTACAATATCATGATAAAAAAAGTATATGTGCAGAAAAACATACTACATGAGAAAGAGAACAGGGATAATGTATTTCATTCTTGCTTCTTGTACTTTTGAAATTTGAAAGATTTCAAAATAAAGAAAAAGTACAGCTCTTCTTTCTCTTCCTCATCCTTCTTCCTTCTGCTCCCATCAGGAGAGATGGTTCCACCTAACCTCAGTTTTTTATGTTCATGCCCTTTTATCTCCATCCTCTCACCATCCTTACCCTGGGAACTTGGGGAGCTGTGCAGAAAACAGCATTTTCCCCAAGCAGGGACAGAGGGAACGAGTAAATACATTGGATAGCAGGTTAGAAACCACATCTAGCTGTGCATGCAAAGAGAAAAATAGCCTCTAGAGAAGCCAAAAAAATGGGCTCACGAGGGCCAAAGGGAAAAATGGGCTCGTTAGAGCTAAAAGGAAAAACGGGTTCACTAAAGTCAAAAGATCAATATAGGCTTGCAAGAAACAAAAAGGAGAGGGGTATATTGATTTTATCAGATGTTAAACATGAGGCAAGTAGGTTCTCAAGCACAACAGATACATATACAATATCCTGATTCTATTATGGATTCCCATACTCTGTGTGTGTGTGTGTGTGTGTGTGTGTGTGTGTGTGTGTGTGTGTGTGTGTGTGTGTGTGTACTTGGATTATGGAGTGTCTTCATGGTCATATGCCTATTAAAACAACCACAGAGGATTTGGCTTGTAATACTATTTTAAAATTAAGGCCTGAGCAGAAAAAAAGGTAGCTAATGCAGCAGAACAATAGCCTCCCCATTTTTGCTCAGTCAGAAACAGAAAGGAGCAGTGGAAGACAAAAACGGAAAAAGTACAGGTCCCAAATAAACAGTTTAAAGTTCTAAATCATACTCTACCAATTACTAGCTTAGTGATTTTGAGCAACTTACTTCTCTCTAAAGATAGCAAAGCAAGTAACTTCTAAGGTTGCTGCACAGATCACATGAGATAAGAATGTGTATTATAGTGCTTGATACAAAACAATAGTAATAGTAGTCACTATTATAAAGACGAGGACTGGGTCCTAAACCCATAAATTTCAATTCTAAAAAAGGTATTGTTTTTAAATAAAAATCTCATATAAATGACAATACCCTATATATAAAATATGTAAAAGCTGAGTGGTAGATGCTGTAGATAATGATGGTGGAGTATTACAACTGTACTTAAGATAATAATAAATGAGTTCTGCATAAAGAACTTTTAACTCTGAATTTACTAATAAATGCTGCATCGCAGTTACTCTGAAAATACACTTGGCAATAATGCATAACAGCAACATGCAAATTCTTTTAAACATCCTATAATGTAATATGTACAAAAAATTATATATGTGAACCTTTCACCTGATTTAGAATCTAGAATATTAGGAAAAACGGATAATAGTAAGCTTCTTCCTCATTCTGTCTCCACTCTGAGAAGTAGCCTTCTCAAAATTATACTCCCTTCTATTTTTCAGAACCAGGGATTGAACTCAGGCCCCTGTACTTGCCAGACAAGCACTTATTCTACTGAGCTATCTCCCCAGCCAATACTCCCTTCTTTTGTCCTTACGCAAACAAATACAGTTTTACTGGAAATTCTTAATATAGTATTAGATTTAGTATTCTAAAACTTGCTATTTTTACAAATCTACATGTTCAATGGAGGATTCTTTAGAGTATAGAATACCACCTATTCAGTAAAATTTGTACAGTATATTTCAACTTTTGCCACTTTTTTAGTATACGATCTTATGGAATGTTACTTTTCTCTTAAGTTTCAATTTCCTTTTCTGTAAAAGTTTAATAAGATTAAAACAATACACAAAAAGTACACTCCCTGGTGCTCAAAAGTAGTGGCTACTATTGGTTAACAGTAGGTATAAGTTAGAAAAACTGTCAAACTTAAATCCTCTTACTTGATAGAAAATATACCTTGTTATCAAGCATATCCTTTTTATCAGACCCTTGGAAAACTCAGAAACAAATCAGCCTGGGCATGCTCAACTTCCATAGCTACCACCAAATGTAATTTTCATTTGATCTTTGAAAGTTGCACAGAGCCAGGCGTGGTGGCGCATGCCTGTAATCCCAGCAGTTGGGAGGCTGAGGCAGGAGGAATGTTGTGAATTAGAGATCAGCCTGAGCTACAAAGTGAGCTTAAGGCCAGCCTGAACTGCATAGTGAGACCCTGTCTCAAAAAGACAAAAAAAGAAAAAGTTGCACACATGCTTTTACAGAGGTAACTTATGTCACATGAATTCTGTTCACTACAAAATGACTAAATCCATATAACATTTCTTCCATATAACAGAAAAGCTGACAAGGCAAATTCTGAGAGATAAGATCTTACGTTTGCACTCAGAAGTAAAAGATTCTACTACGCTGCCTTCCTGAGACTGAGGGAGGCTTCCATAGTTTCCTCAAACTTGTCCCAGTGGTTTGTGTCTCCATTGCAAGGGAGGCAGACTAATGAACTACTAAGAAAAAGAATGCTAGCTATGATATCAGGCAGCCTAGCATTGGGCCCCAACTCTATCACTTATTAAAAGCATACCAAATTCTAGGAAAGGACTAAACCTCTCTGATAGTAATTTCATCACTATTAAAACCAAAATAGGGGTTGGGGAGATGGCTCAGTAGACCAAGTGCTTCCCTGGCAAGCACAAGGGTCTGAGTTCAAGCCCTGGCTTCAAAAAAGTGTATTTTACTAAGTAATCACAGCCCTTCCTGTGGCTCTTAAGACACTTCAATTCAGATCACTGATCTAATATTAATTCCTTAAGCTTTGCTCTCCTTTAAAATGCTCTAGGTGCCTGAATTTAAAAATGTGACTACATCCTAAAGTGAGTGAACTTTTCTAAAATGGTCTTCAGCTGTTACTATTCCTTTAACATAATGTTTTAGTATTAACTGAGGTGTTTTATTTTTATTATTTCAAGGAGGCAATAAGAACATCTGGCACTGAAAACTGCTAAAACTGGGTCTTTCACGTCAAGGCACAAACATTAGGGATTAAAAGGAACAAGATGGGAAGAGCAAAGACAGTGAGAACTCAAGCAGCCACTGGCAGCAGCAGTCAGACTACCATTTCCTATCCACACCAAACAACTATTTACAGCACAGGGAAGCTAACATGATGAAATATTCCACTAAAAGATTGGAAGTTTATCAGAAGAAAAATGAGACCATAATAAGAAGGGTGCCACAATTCTACATTCTTAATCCAGAAGGAAGAGTTACTGGCTTAAAAGTGTATCCAGTAGTTTAGCTATAAGTTAAGATATATTTCTATGTCCAATGGCATGGACATTCAAATATGATGATTCTCCAGAAAACACCAAATAGCTCTGAAGTGAAACCTATAGAATAATCTATAGCTGATAGGACTCAGTACCTAGGCTTACTTCCAAATATTCTTTTCTTAAATGCCCTTATACTTTGTTTTATATGCTGCTCTGGCTTCAGACAATAATGTTAAGCAAAATAAATCAGACACACAGCTTAAACATCTAGAGGTTTCTCTTATATGAGAAACCAAAAGTATAAATAATTTAAAGATGAAAATAAGATAGTGGGCAGGCCAGATAGTTCAGCAGATTAAAGTGCCTGCTTAGGCAGATGCAGCAGGAGGCTTGGATTTGGTTCCTCATGCTGTGCCAGCCCCGCCCCCAATCCACACTGAGCCTGCAACTGAGATTGGGTTTGGTGGCACCTGCCTATAATGGCAGCACTCGGGAGGCTGAAAACAGGAGGATTATTACAAGTCAGATCTGTGCAATGAGGCGCTGTACTAAATACATTTAAAAAATAAAAATAAAAGATAACAGGAAAATAGTAGCTAATAGGAAATAAGGAGTTCATTCTTTTGCAGTTGGGGGAAAGTGAGGATCGGGAGGAGGTGAAATAAAGAATTAAAATGTGTTATGAGCTTGTACAAATTGTCCAAAATGAATGTAATCATTATGCACTGTAAACATGTACTAAAGGGCCAGTGTGGTAGCATTGCCTGTAATTCCAGCACTCAGTAAACTGAGAAAAGAGGACTGCTATAAGTTGAAGATGAGCCTGGGCTACAAATGGGTTCAAGGCCAGCCTGAAGTACCCAGCAAGAATCCATCTATAATGTAATGTAATGTAATGTAATGTAATGTAACGTAATGTAACATAATGTGATGTCATTCGTTATTTTGGTTTCCTCTGTCCAAACTACAACAAATAAACATATTTGTATAATGTGAAGTCAAAAATTATAAATAAGCTTATGATTACAAAATATTTCTTTTTTTTTTCTTTTTTTTTTTTTTTTTTTTTTTTTTTTTTTTTTTTTTTTTTTTTTTTT
>PVKA01037749.1:0-20780 GCA_004027165.1 Ctenomys sociabilis | reverse complement strand
CTTGACCACTGAAAGATCTCTACTTACCTATTGTACCTTTTCTCCTTTTCTGCTAGTAAACTAGAAATTCTACCTCAGCTTTTCAATAGAACAACTTAGAGTCACTCCTTTTACAAATTAGGCTGAGGCAGCTTACAATGGTTTTACATTCCGTACCAGCTGTCAAAGAAATAATTTACATCTGTGTATTATACATTAAAAGTAAAAAATTTGTCAATCTTAAAAATGTGTTTTTACCAACATGTAAAATGAGATTGCTAGATGATAGATGTAATTTCACCTGTGAGTTTCAAGTTTAAATCTTGTCCAGTTGCTAAAATTGTTTACCTGGGTAATTAGATAAAAAAAAAAAAAAAAAAAGAGACAAAAATGGCTGCCTTTGTTGCGACCTCAAAACAAACTCTAAGTCTGATTCTCTGGGCTCCAAGAAGATGAGGTTCATCTACTACTGCTGTCAAAAGCCAGGCCACTATACGAGGGACTGCCTTCAGAGGCCCACAAGCCATGCCCTGACTGCTAAGGCAGCCACTAGAAGTGAGACTGCACTCTGAGGCGGAGGCCCCAGAGCTCAGACTCAGCTTCCCAGATGATCCAGTAAAACTGGAGGGCCCTGGGCCTGCTTCCTCCCTCTGACTGGACTGTTACCTCTACCTGTCATCTCCATAGAGGAGCCCTAAGTAATCATGACTAAAAAAAAAACCAGCCCATTGCTGGACATTGGCACAGGTCTCTTTGTCCTTCTCCAACCCTGATCTTCCTTCCAGTTATCCACGTCAATAAAAACAGACTTTAAAAATCTTGCTTTAGTTAAAATTGAGATACTATAATATATATATATACATATATATATATATATATATATATATATATATATATATATATTCAGGTTGCTAGCTAAATCAAAATTATACTGACCAGTTTTTATAAATATAATAAATTGTTGCTCATGGACAAGGCTTAAAAGATATTCCATTGGTTTAATCTGACTAAATGCTATATATTTCATGATAAAAATATGATCTGGTTGATTTCTGATGTAACTCAAATATTTCATGCTCATTGTTAATACAGGTGTGATATCCCTTACCTAAAGCTAGAGAGACTAATAACAAACTGATAGACTCCCTAAATAAATGGGTCTAAGAGCTAGTAAGTTACAATTGCTAGGTCTCAAAGTTTATAAATATACCTGTTAGCTGAAATGTTCATGCTTTAAATATATGTGCTCCAATATCTCAAAAAAAATTTTGTTCATTCCTTATAGATACCAAAAACCCAGGTAATTATACAGATAAAATCTATAACAAATATGCTAGATTAAGATTCCTTTAACTGGAATCCACCAGATTTTTGTCTATAAAAACACATTGAGGTCTTAAAACTAAAAGTCATATCTTGTTCAGTGGATTCCAATGTCTGACACAAGCTGCAAAAGTAAAAAGGGTTTATAAAAATAAGTTGTTCTCAGTTGAAGTGTTTCATAGTAAAAAAGATACAAAATAAAATTATAGATTGCAAAAGTTATGCTTTCCTAGATCCAAAGAAAAGGCACGTTTCAAAAAAATGTCCAAAGCTTCTAGAGAAAAAAAAAAAAAGGGTTTATGATGGAGTCAGAGGAAGTTTCAGACTAAGGTGGTTATGTGTCTTCCCTCTCAGCCTGAGGGAACCCTTGTTAACTGCCAATATAAGGAAAAAGCTTGTAAAACTTTCAATAGATGCTTATGCAGATATGTCGGTAGTTACCCATCCAGTGGCTCACTTACAGACTGGAGAGTACTAAATGTTTTCCCTAGGTCTGACAATCCATATGCCACAGGTAATAATAAAACTGATGAGATATAAAAATAGACAAGTTTGCTTGAGACAATATACAATGGCCATAAAAGATAAATAAAAAAAAAAATTAAACTTCACATTTAACAGATCTCTGCCAATAAACCTATAAAATGTTCTGACTAGTCTTTTTAAAATTACAAATTTTAAAAGGTTATTATATTCTGGATCTGCTAAATAATTACTGTATCCTGTTGATGTTATTATTTGGCCTATACATGTATATAAAGCTAACAATTGCCTAAAATTATCCCAAGAGATAAATGATTTCATCACCATCCAAAAACTAGTGAAAAGTGTTATATATACAAAACTGACTCCATTTTGTTGCCCTTCTAACCTCGCCGTGTTCCTGTTCTGTATGCGCCTGCCCCTCCCAACTCCCTCACCCCTGTGACCCAAGCCTTATCTTGACCGACATCTGTACCCCTTCCCTATTTTTGAGGATCTTGACAAACTCTGTGTACTTGTGGCCCCACACCCCTTTAACTACAAAACACATGGGTGACACCAATCTCTAAGATTAGAGATATTGACAACAAAAAGGGGGGAATGTAAAGCCCAAATAATTTCTTTTTTTTTTTAATTCATTTATTTATTACAGTGTCTCGCTACACATCACGGATTCTTTTTTTGCGGGGGTGGGGGTGGGGTCAGCTCAGCCCGCCCTGGTGGAAGGGGCTGGCATGGCATGTGGTGCTGGGCTCGAACCGCGGTCCCTGAGAGGCGCTTTAGACCGCTGAGCTATCTTGCCAGCCCGCTAAACAACCTCTTTACTCTCCTTGGGCTGGAAAAATAATGTGAGCACTGTGCAGCTCTCTCCTCAGAGGAAGAAGCTGTGGGCTGGCTGGCTGGCTTTCTCTCCTTATTTATCTTTTTGAAATAGGGTCTAGCTATGCAGCTCAGGCTAGTTTTATGCTCACTTTGCAGCCCAGGCTGGTCTCAAACTCGCAACGATACTGTGCCTCCCTAGTGTTGGCATTACAGGTGTGTGCTACTAAGCTGGGCAGTATGGCTTCCTTTTTTTCTTAGGAGTTGAACTCAGGACCTTCCACTAGCCAGGCAGGCGCTTGTGCCGCTGAGTGTATCACTCAGTTCCCTTTTGTAAAGCCTGTCAGCCAGAGGCTGTCTTAAGGGTCACCTTCTACCCAGGATGGAGTTCAAGAGTCCTAGTAGCCTCACAGCGACATGAAAGGACTGGCCGGTGGCCCAGCCGTTTGGGACCCACGCTTCTCTCGGTCCGAGTGGAGGCCAAGGGCTGCCTCCATGTCTCTTCGCAGTTTGAGCCTAGAAGGGCTGATATTGGGAGTGGGTCGCTAGTAGTTCACCCAGTCTGGGAGCTGACCAAAAACCGGGTTTCAGAGAAACTCTTCTCAGGGCGGGGCTCAGACTTGGCGTTTCCACCTAGCTAAGTCCCACGTTCTCGGCCGCCGCAGCCCATGGGCAGGTGAGGAACTCAGGTGGGAACATGGCTTGGGTTAGTCCAGTGTGGCCTGCGCCAAGCCCATGGAGGAAACCCCAAATAATTTCTAAGAACATACATGAGGTTACACGGCCATCCTGTTCTGTATGCGTCGCCTTAGTACATCAACAAACCATGTCAGCTTGTACAGATTACTGCCTAATGTTATGTCTGCTTACGGCCATAGAGCTTAAATTATCCATGTTTTTAAAACAAAGAGAACACAAAAACCTCAGGCCTACCTGGGAAAAACATTTATGGCCTACCCCTCTTAGTTTCTTTAAAAAGCCATATATTCTCAAACCCACCAATTATTTTAAAGGTCAACCTAAACTAACCAATGCCATTCGCTTCTATAACCACACTTACAAGACCCCTCCTCCCTTTGTCTTCGGGCTTAAAACCCAGCCCACAGTCAGCTCGGGGCTCTCTGTCCCTGCGCGTTCAGTGGGCCCCATACATACATAAAAAATAAAATCCCCTTACTTTTACATAAAAAAAGTCTCTTGGAGTCTTTCTTCACGCGGTGGGCTTCTCAGACCTAACAGTCCATTAGCAGAGATCTCTTAAATGTGCAGTTTAATCCCTTTTTTTATCTTTTTATGGCCACTATGTATATTCTCAAATAAACTGGCCAACTCATTATTGGGAGCACGTGAAGACCTATGGAAAACCGAGTACTTTCCAGTTTGCAAGTGGGGCCACTGGCTGGGTAACCACTAACAAATCTGCATGAGCACCTATTACAAGTTTAACAGACTTTCTCCTTATATTGGCAATTACTATGGGTTTTCTCAGGCTGAGAAGGGAAGACCCATGACCACCTCAATCTGCAACTTCCTCTGAGTCCATCACGAACACTTTTTCCTTCTCTAGCAGCTTTGGACATTTTTGTTTGCAATGTCCCTTCCTTCTCTCTGTCTGGATCCAGGAACACAACTTTCTCCCTGTTTTCCCATTGACCTTCATTTCTGTAGGCTGCTAGTATTACGATTATCGTTTTCCATCTATAATTCCATTCTGTATCCTTTCTACTATGAAACACCTCCATGAATATTACTTAAGAACTGAAATTAGGGGCTGGAGAGATAGCTCGGTAGAATAAACACCTGCCTGGAAAGAGCAAGGTCCTGAGTTCAATCCCTGATACCACAGAAAAAAAAAAAAAAGGAAATTAAAAATTTCATTTGACCCAGATATTCACCTATGTATCTTCCCCAAAGACTTAAAGATGTCAGGATATCATATTGCAGTGATACATGCATATCTCTGTTTATGGCAGCATAATTCATAACACCTAAATCTTGGAGGCAGCCTCTACTGCCATCAACAGCTCTGAAGTTTGGCTTCATAGGGATATGAAAACCAGAAGACCTGCACCCTCGTCATTTATGTATGTGGCCTATGTATGTTGGACTTTTCTGATTCTCAGTTTTCTAATCTGTAAAGGAAGGGTAATAATATCTGTCCTTATCTCAGAAGGCTACAGTGAGAGTATCAAAGGAGGAAGTGCACCTGAACTGATTTGCATGTCTGAGAGTGCTGGAACAATGCAAACTAACTTGTTGTGTTTACTCCTTATCCCTTAAAATCTCTGTGCAAATCTGTCACTTACTACTCCAGTGACAGAGCAGAACGCAGAATGGTCCCACATCTATAGCTTCCCAGCCAAGCGGGGAGATAAATATCTGTTTTAGAATTAGGATTGAAACCAGTTCACTAGAAGACAAATGATGACGTGTGCAACTCTGCCATCTTTTGGCTTTCAGGAAATTGTAATTAATGAGTTCATCACCTCCGTCCTGCAGGGCATTTTCATCAATCAGAAAGGGAAGATTCAAGTTTAAGAATAAGCTTTTTATTGCCTCATCCAGGAGTGGAGAAGGAACTCTATTCCATGGAACTTTTAGTCTTTTCACTTCATAAGCCTAGAAGAATGTGGAGAGCGTGAGAGGGGTGAGATTTATTTTCTAAATATGGAATTCAACCTTTGTAGAGAGACAGACAAGACAGAGGCAGTAAGACTACCAGGCTAAAACACCTGAAGGTGAGGAAGAGAATGCCAAAAAAGCCGGCCCTGTGTGTGAAGTTTATCTTCAGATAGACTAGTGAGGGCACCTCCTTATCCCCAGAGCCACTGCTTCACTCTAGCCCAAGGGATTCTTAACCTCAGCACTAGAACATCTTGGGCCAAATTGTTTTCTGTAGCAGGGAGTCAGTCTGCACAACAGGGTTTGACATCAACCCTAGACCACTTCACAGATGTCAGCGGCAATCCCTTTGCCATATCCCATTATGACAACTAAAACTGTTCCCGGACATGGTCCACTATCTCCTAGGGACACAGTCATCCACCAAAGCCCCCTGCCTGTGTCTTTTCTCTCTTTGCTTGGAGCATCTACAAAGTGGCTGACACTTGGCCAGGAGATTCATGTGCTAGTGTAGATGCCTTGCAACATGTAATGTACATAACACTACATTTTAGGGTGGGAGGACCCTAAAATGTATATTCTGACTTAGTAGCATTGAGAATTGTTTTTCTTTCTAACAACAGTTGTTGCTGCTTTTGGTTTGAACGCATGCTCCCTGGGAAGTTCACTTTACACATGCAGCAGCTGAAGTCGGGGAGCTCCTACATGGCCCACTGCCTCCAAAGCCTGTGCTCACTACCAGCAACCTCAGTTGACCCTGGGCCAATGACCTTGGGTTCTTTCCTTGCCATTCAGTCTCAGGTAATGAAGCAGTGATTGGCTCATCTGTGCCTGAGGCTTGGACAAGAGTAGCCCTGGGCTTTCTATGTTCCATTTTCCATTCTTAACAGTGAGCTACTTCTGACCTGGGTGGATATCCTGGGGCCTTCAGAGTGGATCGCTGCCTGTGTCTCTGTCCCAGCCTGCCCTGGGACCAGCTCACTTTAGTTGTGCTCCTGCCTCTCTGCAGGCTGCTGGCTGGGACTGCAGTTGCTCTGGGGCTCCCTTTCACTTCAGCTTCCTGCCCAAGCTGTCTAGACTTTTCCTCTCCCCCTCACCAATTGCCTCACACTCTTAGTCTTACTTCTGTCTTAGCAATTGCATCTTGGGTCTTCTTCCCATAATGGGCAGGGAATTTTGGGAATGCCCTAGATTCTAAAACAGGGAAGAGTGGGACAGCTCCCTCTCTAGGCCCTCTAGAAACAGAGGACTGACACTGATGGCTGTGACAGCAAAGCAGCTGCTGGTGGGGACTATGCCAAGTGTCAGTGTGTGCTGTGAAGGGAAGGGTCCTCCTGCCAGTGAGCTAGGCAGGTCTGCTGAGGGCCTCATCCTGTGTCCCTGTCTTCTTTTTCAGAGACGGGGCAGTTTATCCTACCCATCGCATCCCATCCCTGTTCCCATTTCTCTTGCCTGGACCCAGGCTTAGGGACAGTCAGATTGTCCCTACAGGAGAGTAATTTAGAGCAGAGCATGGCAAACTGTAAAGAGCCAGACAGTGAAGGGGTTAAGCTTTTCAGGCTTTCTAGGCCCAGCTGCCACTGACTGTCTCTGCTCTGGTAGCACAAAAGCAGCCAGAAACAATGTGTAAACAAACATGGCTTTGTCTCAATAAAACTTTATTGATAGGCCCTCCCTCCCTCCCTCCCTTCCCTTTTTTCTTTCTTTTTGTGAGCCAGGGTCTTGCCTTCTGAGGCAGGCTGGTCTTGACTTACAACTCTCCCATTTCAGATTCCTGAGCACTGGGATTACAGATGTGCCCCACCATGACTGCCAAGTTTCACATGTTTTCATGTGTTACAAATTATCATTCTCTTTTTTCCCTCCCTACTTATTTAAGAAATGTGAAAACCCTTCTCAGGTCCCAGGGCCATGTTCCCTGTAGGTTGGCAGTAGCAGGATGGCCCTGGCCTGTGGTCTGTAGGTTGCCAAGCCTGATCCAGAGTGCAGTGCTTCCCAGGGATGTAGTCAAGTAAGTATGGGAACTGCTGAGTGAGACAAAACCAGACCCCTTCCAACTCTTCACTGCTTCTCGGTCTTCAATACTCTAGAAGGCATGTTACATTCCAGGGTCTGGCACACAGCAGCCACACAAAGCTTCTCTCATGGGCCTGGAGGAGGCCCTGGGCTCTGACCGACAAGGCAAGAAGCCCTCCAGACTGTGCTCTGTGGAATGCGCCTGGGGACATTGCTCTGGCTAATTCTCTTCTATAGGTGCTAAGCCTGAGCACTATGCTAGCTGGTCGCCTGTCCTGACTGCACTGGGGCTCCTACACAATGCAATGCCCAGCCAGCCCAGCATGAGGGACACTGGACTTCAGATTTTCCACACACACACTTCCTTATTTTAATCTATTGGCCAGGCGTGGTGGTGCATGCCTGTACTCTGAGCACTGGAGAAGCTGAGGCAGGAGGATCACAGTGGCTTCAAGGTCAGTAATTTGGCTCAGTGATTGTAGCCAGGAGCCCTCTGGTGGCTGCAGTCAGAAACACACCAAACATTCATGTCACTGAGAGAGTTGAGAAGAGGTACTTAGGGCCGATTCTCAGACCCAGGGCTACCATCTCACCACAAATAGACATTGTATCAAAGTGTTTTGACAGCAGGAAACCCGTATGCTCAGCACAACAATGTTGTTTACTGCACGTTGTTTACTGTTGTTTCAAGCACCCTTGAGTCACTTTTGTATTTGTTCTTTACATCTGTCCTCTGAGGAAGGTAAGACAGATTTTGGGGGATACCAAAGATTGAATGTGGGGAACACTGAACTGCATTTCAAGCCCCTTTAAATTTTTTCTTCTTTATTTTTGAGACAGGGTGTCACTAAGTTGGTTAGGCTGGCTTTAAACTTACAACCCTCCTGTCTTAGCCTTCTAAGCAGCTTCAGCTTTCTTTCTTTTTAATTTTAATTTTATAAATGTAGAAACCACCTCTCAAGGCAGCCGAGAGACGTGGCCCAGTCACTAAGGCAGTGTCAGAGTCTGACCTCAGGTGCAGATCTTGCCTCACTACAGCGACTTCTTTCTGCCTTGCATGAGGTCTGAAAGTGAAGGATGATTAGTCAGTAAAGTAATTTTCTGGGGAAGCATGACCAATTTCCCTTTCTCCACCTCTCTCTTTTCCTCTGCCCCTCCCACAGCCCCCTTATATACAAACCTCCCAAATGCCTGTCTGCCTGGGCAACTTTATCTCAGCACCAGCTTCCACAGCTAGGTAGGTCTACTCAGGACCAGTGTGTAGAGAGGGGCTGCCCTGCTTTTCCCTTCTGTGGAAGGACCATCTCCCTGAAGAGTGTGACCCGCAGGACCTGAGGTGAGTGGTGAGGGGTTTCTGTGTCCTTCAGACTGTGCCTTACTTGGGGACTGGGGTCTGGGGACAATGGAGGAAGTCAGCATTCTGAGTGTTGGGCCGGTGAGACAGCTCAATGGACTAAGCGCCTGCTTTGGCAAGCACAGGGATGAGGGTTGGATCCCCACTCCTACATACCACACCAGCCCCGCCCCCAAGGTGTGCGGAGCCAGAGTGCAGGCATGGTGGCAAATGCTGTAATCCCAGTGCTGGTGAGCCTGAAAACAGGAGAATCACTACGAGTTTGAGCTGCAGAGTGAGACCCTGTACCAATTATACCTGCGCACGCACATGCACGCACACACACACCATTCTGAGTGTTCATGTAAGGACATGACTGCACTAGAGGAGCTGCTTTCTCCCGTTTATCCCCAAGATGACTCTAGGTTGGAAGAGGAAGGCCAGGATTGTGAGGCCCAGGGATGCACTGTCAGGAGAGCCCATAGAGTTGGAAAGCGCAGGATGGGAGCGTGCAGGTGGGGTGCTGGAGCACAGAGGACTTAGGACACTGGCCCAGGAAGCCCTGCTTTATCCTGATGTTGGCTGTCTCTGGAGCCTGAGCTCCTGTGGTTTCTGTCCAGAGTAGGGAAGGTGACAGTCATTCCAGGTGTGACAATAGTTCCTGGAGCAAGAAGTTCTTCTGTAGCTGTGGAGGGAAATAAGGAAAAAGGGAAGGGAAGCAAACCAGAAGGAAGAAAAGCGAGGGCAAAGAAAGGCCTGGAAAGGCGTTCTCTGCATGCAGTTGTGATACACGGGAAATGGCGCTGAGTCCCTCACCTGGGAGGCCCTCCAAGCCCTCATTCCCGATAGGCCCTTTAGAGAAAGTTGCAGAGGTGCACCACCAGGGCTCTGACTCCTCCCTCTGGTTCAGTTACTCGAAAAGTCAATTCTTAGAGCTGAGTGGGGCTGTCAGCTGAGGTGGCAGAGTGAGTGTGTGACCCAGCCCTGCCTTCTGTGCCTGTCCCTACAGGCTAGCATGAACTCCTCAGCTTCCCTATGGTGAGGAATCAGGGCTGGTCAGCTCTGGGGAGGAGACCCAGACCTGCCTAAATGTGCCTGGTGACTTCTGGCAGAGCTCATATGTACAGACACTGTCTCTTTGGAGGTTGGGCCTGCCTGGATGCATTCTTTGGCACTCGAGAATCCTCCGTTTGCCCCTCTTCCTCATTATATTCTGGCAAGTAGGTTGGAAGTGAGAGAGAACTATAACTGAGAAGAAAGGAAGTTGAACATGTAGAAGTGGCTGGGCATGATGGCGAGGGCGGGACCAGTGGGTATAAGATAGAGGGCCGGAAAGATCCTTGCCTACCCCAGCACACCCAGCAAGGCCACGGGATTGCGACAATCTAGCCTCCCACCCCCTACACATCTTAGTGTACTTTTTGTTGCTCTAACAGAATATCTGAGACTGTGTAATTTATGAGGAAAAGATGTTTATTGGCCCACATTGCTGAAGGCTGGCAATGTGAGGTTGGGTGACCACATCTGGGGGAGGCTGCAGAGTCCCACCATGAAGAATGGCATCCCATGGTGAAAGGGCTGCTTGTATGACAGAGCCAAACTGACTTTTATGACAGATCTGCTTTCAAAATGACCCCTGAATCAATTCATTACTCCATGAGTTGGTTAATCCACTCCTGGAGGCTCGTGACTTAATACCTTCGTAAAAGTCCTGCGTGGTCCCAGCTATCTGTGTGTTGCACTAGGGGTCAGATGTCTACATAAGGCAGCTGGAGACAGTCAGCACAGCACGCCCCACATCAGTGGAGCAGAGCTTCATTCTGGGGTGCACCACTGCTGCTCAAAGGCCTCTCTTTCTCTCAGCCCCTCCTTTGCTGCAGATGGGCTCTTGGCTCCAGATATTCCCTTGCCTCACTCTGACCCTGCTTCTCTGGAGCTGCCAGCTCCAGGGTCACGAGTTCCGCTTCGGGCCGTGCCATGTGGAGGGAGTCGCTCTCCCGAGACTGTGGGAGGCCTTCCAGACCATGAAGGACACTGTGGTGAGTGAAGCGTGGATCTGAACCTAGGTCTGGTGGGCATTCCTGGAGGGTGGGGAGGGCTGGATTTGTGATTAGGGAGCCTTCCAACTTGCCAGTACTCTCCTACAGAAGGACTGGGAGGGCTGAGAAAAATATCGTGAGCCCCTAGAGAAATAAAGAGCTCAAGGGGGATGAAGAAAGCTGGATCTGTCCAGACTTCATCCTGGATGGACTCAGCTCCATGTTCATTCAAGGGGGTGTGGCTGGGCACAGAGGGACCTCCCAGGTGCAGCCTCCCCACAACCCCCAGCCCTATCCCTCCCCTTCACCAGGGGCAATGCACGCAGGCAAGCCTGAGCTTTAGGGTTTGGGTTCCTTCCTCCTCAAATGACCAAGGGAATCAAATGGGTCCTCACTGTGCTGGTGTTCTGGCTTTAAGAACTGTGTCTGGGATTCTGTCTACCAATGGGGAGATGGGGCCAAGCCTAGAGGTTTTCTGTACATGGAACCTGTACTCCCTTCCCTGAGGCCAGCTCCACCCAGTCCCATACTGGATAGATTAGGGGACAGGGGAAGCAGCCCCTATTTGCAGGACTGGCTTCCCTGTGGATGCCTCACTCAAACACATATTTTCTCTCTGTCCCTAAAGCAAACTCAGGATAACATCACGAGTGTCCGGCTGCTGCGGCGAGAAGTACTTCAGAACGTCTCGGTAATCAGATGGGGGAGGGCCACCCCTCCCGCTGTGGGGTGATGGAAGCCTTCTCTTCTACCCTGAGGCTGACCCTCCAAGGGACGGAGCTGGGTATGAGCCAGGAGATTTCTTTCTGAGCTCATGGGGAGAAGTGAGGATTGAGACTTATAAACATCTTTTTCTATTGAGCCAGAGCTTTGCCATCAAGCCTTGGTGCTTTTTATTTATATAACAGGATGGCTGGCTCCTCGGGTGATCCCCACCTTCTCCTCCCATTCTTGTCTCTCAGCCATTGCTGTCTTCTCCTTTCTCATCAAGTCAGCTAGTGGGCACAAAGATACCTCAAGAGGCACCCAGCTTAAGGAACCAAGGGCGTGAAGTGCAACCCTGGGGTTCAAGGAATGTTAATTTCCCTGTTTCTTTTCTTTTCTGTCATTTTCCTGCCTACTCTCAGCCACAAAATCCAGGCTTAGGGCTTTCAGGGACCTTCACCTCCCCCTCCTGGAGAGGCTGTGTGGGGGGAACTGGGAAGGAAAGGCCTACAGCCCTGTAGGGGAGCTGGATCCTGGGGCTATCCTGTGCCTGCAGGGGATGCTGTGTGACCCTGGGGAGGTCACCTCTCCTCCTGTGTAGCAGCAGCTTCCTTCTGAGGCGCCTTCCAACCTCAAGCTCATCCTGGTCTCCTGGAAGCCAGGACCTTCTGTCCATCTCCTGCCTCGGGGAGTGTGTGGGTTGCTCTGAGCGAGCAGGGCCTGCAGCTCAAGTGATCCTGTCCTTTTTCCAGGGTGCTGAGAGCTGTCACCTCACCCATGACCTGCTGAAGTTCTACTTGAACACTGTTTTCAAGAACTACCACCGCAAAATCGCTGAATTCAAAATGCTGCCCTCCCTCTCTTCCCTGGCCAACAACTTTCATTTCATCGTGTCAAAACTTCAACCCAGCGTGAGCAGAAGGAAGCCAGGGCCAGGAGCCTGGGAAATGGTGTGTTTGGGAGCACTGCCTCTCTTTTAGGCTGTGCTGGCTTTTATTCCACAAGAGGGAATTGTGTGTGCCCTGGACACATGTGCTGGGTGCAGGCCTAGGTTTGCTTCTCATCAGCTGGGTGCCAGTTTGCAAGGTGCCCAACCTCTTGGGCTCCAGTTTTATCATCTGGAGAATGGAAGTGACATCCTCACCAGAAGGAGGGCTGGGTTCCTTTGAGGACTCAGGAGTCATCTCTGCTGTGTAGTGTTGGGAGCCTCTGTGGCACCACTGGGAGTGTGAGGGAGCTGCTTCGGATCCTGCCTACGTCTTGGCACAACTGTTTTGTTTTTTTCTGTTATGTGACAGAACCATGAATTGCTCTCTGTCAGTGACAGCGCACATAGGCGGTTCCTGCTGTTCAAAAGAGCTTTCAAACAGGTAAGGCCAGGCCTGGGGCTCCACTCCCTGGAGGGACAGACTGGCTTGGGTGGTCCTGAGAGGGTGTTGCAGACCCCTCATGCAGGATTGACTGCGAGAGGCTCCACCAGTCTTGCTCTGAGCCTGCCTGACAGGGCGGGAGCGCACATACATTTGCATCAGTTTTTTATACACGTCACAGCATGGTCTTTATTTCTGCTAGTTTTCACATTAGAATGCTATTGTATAAACTTGGGAAATTTTATGAACTTTTCTTAAAATAAGCCACCCAAGAGATTCCGAATTTTATTTACAATGTCCATATATCTTCATTGAAAAAAAAAAAAAACCCTCATATATGACTTTGATCACTTTTTGCAGGAAAAGATACATGAGCCTATAAATGTATGTTCCTGAGCAAACCCATGAGAGAAAGCCACTACCCAGGCGCTCAGTGGACTCAGGCGTTGGGTCCCAGCCACCTTGGGCTGTGTCCAGGGCCCTGCTTGTAAGCCATATGATTTCCCCTGTTCTTTCCATGCTGCTGCTTGGTAGTGTCTCTCTCCTCCCCCAAAGCAGACAGTCATCTGGGGGATAAGTGACAGGCAGGTGAGCCCATCAGAGGCCACTCCAGTCTGTGATGAGGGGTCAAGCCTGTGACTGGGAAGCAAATTTGTCTCTTGCTGATTTCCAACTCTCCTTTCCCTGCAGTTGGAGATCGAAGTGGCTCTGACCAAAGCCTTTGGGGAAGTGGACATTCTCCTGACCTGGATGGGGAAATTCTACCAGATCTAAATGCTAGACCACACTTGCTCTCCCTATCATTTCAAACACGTGTTCCCTTCCTGGCTGTCCTCTGAACACTTCACACCCTTGGCCATGGGGCCCCTCATTGGCCAGGCCCATCTTCAAAGATTCCGTGCTCAGCTGACCAAATGGCAACTGTGGAAGACTCTGCTGGCTACTGTGTATAATCTACAAAGTGAATTCCCATATTTATTACAAGCCTATTTAATTATTGTCATTATTTTAACTGAAGTTGTATTTATTTGTGAGATTATAAGTGCCATAAAGGCAGCAGAATATATGTCTCCTGTTCTCTTTTGTTACTACCAATCCTGGCTATGGCACTGGGCAGTGGATGTGTACTCAGGAAGTACTTAATGAGCTGGATTTTGTGGTCTGTCATTAGACTGGGGAGCAATACCTGGCTATGAACCTGAACTTCAGTGCATGGACATCACTTCTCTGCAGGGACAGAACTCTGGGGTAAAAGGAGAGGCAGCAATTTGAAAAGTAAATGATAGATGGTAGTGTGTTGAGTACCCAGCACAACACAGATTCTCACTGAACACTTCCTTTGCTGCTTGGGACAGTGCAGGATCAGCTGGCGCTGCTGAAGTCACTGCGCTCGGGTGGACAGTCTCTGCTGGGGTGGCAGTGCGGCGCTGGCAGCATTTCCTTTGTTTCTGGACCAGTGCCTGGGAGACTACACACTGCATCTGGGACGGGTTTGGGATAGTTAAAGTACACCAAAGTGAAGACAAACGCACAAATATCAGTGCTAGGATGTGGAGGAAGGGTAAGGAGATGACAAGGTTGTAGCTGCAGTGAGGGAGTTGCTATGCCTACGTAGATGTCTATATTTATATACCTATCACTGACACTAACATGCTGGGTTCTGGAGTTGTAGAACATTATGACATCAAAACAGACTGCCAGCCCTCAGATCAGGGCAAAGTGGCCCCCAGGGAGCTTTTATTCTAGGCCCTTTCCAGAGTGCAGGGCTGAGGCAGATCCTCACCATGCACCTGCAAGTCCTGTGTTTGTGTGAAGCCCAAGCCATCACACCCCAGCCTGTTGGCATAGGATGCAAAGCTGGGCAGAGAGGACCCTAGGACCCCAGGTACCAATGAGACCACCTGCAAGCCTGTTAGAGAAGCAGGTGGCATCAAGGCGAATGCTCTGCCTTCCCAGAGCCTACGTGAGGATCACAGGGCCGTGGATGTGTGCAAGATCAGCTGGGAGCAGAGTTGTGCTTGGAGCAGAGCTGTGTTCAGGGCGTAGGTAGTGCGCATGAGCATTGAGAGGGGGCATTGGTCTTCGGCAGTGACAAGGTTCCTGCTAAGAGATGAAGCAGATACTGGCACACACTAGACAGACAGGACTCATTGGAGCCATGGGGTGGGTCCAGGAGGACATCTGGGCAAGGAGGCCAGGCTGGGGATATTGATGTAGTCATCTTCAGCTGAGTCAGGGTCCTCTCTCTGGGCAGCAGGCTGGTGGCAGATGGTCACATATTCACAGCTGGTCTTATGCGATGGGTCATGGAGCCAGGGAGTTTCAGGCATCTGGGAACACCAAAGAAGCATCACTGGATCTGGGTGCGAGCCTAGCATCCCAGCCGGTGTCTGCAGTAGGCCATGGGGTGGGGCACAGGCACGGTCTCTGAGCTCCAGAAGGTCAGTGTGAGGAGATGGCTAAGTCCTATCAAGTGGGCAAGCCCTGGGTATTGTCAGAGGGGTGCCTCACCCCAGATAACTGGAAAACACTGATAGGACGCAGGCAGGAAATGCCTTACACAGAGCTCAGACAGAACTGGTGTGGCTAAGCACAGATGTGGAAAGCCAGCCACACAAGAATGTCCCCTCAGGCATAAGACCTGTGACTTGTGGGGTAAATATGTATTTTCCAGGGGAGCTGTTCAGAGGGAGGCTGAGTCAGCCCTGGGACCCCTGTCAGGGCTTGGAGCAGCTGTGACGTGGCATGAGGGCACATTCCAGGCAGAGGCTTGGCAGTGAGGAGGAGAAAGACTGCTGGTTACGTGGGCACTGAGGCACTTCTTTCCTAGACCTACACTCCAGGGCATCTAGTATTAGGGCAGACAGTTCTCAGGAGGCAAGGCTGTGCCAAGAACCTGCACAGCACAACCTCTGTGACATCCAGGGAAAGCCGAAGTCAGGTCACTGATTACCTATTCATGTGTGTTTTGAGACAGGGTCTCACTAGGTAGCCTGGGGTGGTCTTGAACTCACTATCCTCCTGGATCAGCCTCTTGAACGCTAGAATTACAGGTGTGTACCACCATGCTGCCTCTCCAGCCTAACTTTTATTGTTCAGTTTGAGACAGTCTCAAATTGCCCAGATTGGGTTCAAACTTCTACCTCAGCTTCCCAGGGTGCTGAGATTTCAGGCATGTGCCATTATGCCTGGCTTTTGATCAGATTTTAGACACTAAGAACTGGAAACACAGAGGGCACTCAGTAAATGCTCACTGGAAGCAACTTTTTTGTTTTGAACTTTACAAAAGAGGAAGCCAAGGGTCGCCAGCCAGGGACATGGCGACCTCTCTGGAAGGCAGCTGTTGCCCTATGGCTAAGCTATGGCCAGTTGGATTGAGTGAATGAGAGGCCTGAAATTTCTCTCAAAGCAACAGCTTTCTCTTTTTTCTTTCCCAAAGGCCGAAATATGGGCTTGAGGCTGGCCACTGAGTCCTGACCACAGGCTAGACAAGACTCCTAGGGAGGTGGAGCGAGAAGTCCCGGATTATGGCTTGGATCCCCCAATCTTGTGCTTTAGGGTCTGAGGTGTTAGCTTCACCTGCACTTAATTAAGACACTGAGATCTCCAATCTCTGCTTGAGGTCTCCGCCACCCCTGCCAAAACCGGCAGTGTGGTTACTGGGGTCACTTTGGAGGACAATGTATTTTCCCTTCTTCATTTGGGAAACAGACACTGGATGATTTGCAAGTTTTTTCTCTGGACTCCTGAGTTCCCTGTGCTACCCCTGGCTTCTAAGTACCCTTCACGGTGGGGATCACTCTGGTCCACGTCCCTGCCAGGTCGTCCTCTGTGTCCCTCTAGCTGTGTCCAGTGGGCGGCGCACACACTCCTCTAATCTGAAACGCTGGCTAGAAAATTCTCCCTCGGATTAAGGGAAAACTGGGCAACATCCGTCCCTTTAGGACCTCCCTCCGTGCGTTCGCGGGTTACCAACCATCCCTCCATGCACCTGCACCCAGCACCCATTTAGCCTCCGCGGATGCGTGGCTAATAGGTAACCCGGTGACCATAATTTCCGGGGGAAGAGGACAGAAACAGCTCTCCCGTGGCTCAGGCTCGCGGCCTGCCTGCAATCCAGCTCCAAACCCCGCGCTCCGCCCCTAGGGACCGCGGCTGCCCAACATGGGCAGGGCGGGCTCACCTGGGACAGGGCGGAGGGCCCGGCGGATTCGCGCTCTGGAGGAGGGGCCTCGTCGGGGCCTGCGGGATAGGGGGGTTTGGGGTGTCAGAAGGGCGGGGTGAGGCGGGGCCCGGGGTAGCGCCCGCCCCCCAGGCCTGCGGGAAGCCCGGGAAGGATCGGGTCATAGCCCCAGTTCCTCCCCCTTGGCTGCGCGCATCCCCGCGTCGCTCACCAGAGGCGGCCCTCGGAGCGCGGCGCGGGCAGGCGCTGTAGACGTTCTGGGAGCGCGGCCGCTGCCCCGCGCGGGGTTGGCGAGAGCCGGGCCTCCCCGAGGCTTCCACGCCGCGCATCCTTATCGCCAGGCGGCGGATCCGCCTGGAGAAGGCTGCTCGGCAGCCGCGGGAACGGGGAAAGAAGGTGGCATCAGGATCCGGGGCCAGCCCCCGTGCCCGCTCGTCGGCCTGTTCCTCATCCCCGAGCCAGGCCATCGACTCACACCCCACTTCCCCGCACCCGAAGCTGCTCCTCAAAATCCCGCTGAGTCCTTTGAAGTCCTAGCGGGCCCAGTGCTCTGCCTGGGCCGCTGGCTGCTCACCCCGCCTCCTCTGGATGGCTCTTCTCAGCACGAGCCCCAGGAGGGCCAGCAGCAGGAAGCCCAGAACGCTGGGGATCAGGATGTGAAACCCTTGGTCTTCCCACCCAGCCTGGGAGCCGGCGTTGAACGCTCTGGGGAGGGAAGGAAAAGGAGAGACAGAGGAAACCCAAGTTAGGAAGGAACTCGGCTTTCAAGGAGAGTTCTTGAGAGAGCTTTTGGGGAGGCGATTCTCAGATCTGTCCCTGTGTTGGGATTTTCCCCTGTGCCCAAGGAGACTTGTTTGTGTAGTCAGGAAACTTGGGTCTTGGATCTGAATTCAGCTCTGCTCTTTGCTGTCCGACTGATCTCTAACAAGTCTAGCTTCTCATTTCCCCATAAATGGATATGGTAAAACCCAGCTCAGATACCGGATAGGAAGATGAAATTAGTGGCAGGATCCAAACCTCTCCCAACATTCTGCGTCTTGGTCTACTCACGATTATTGCAAATAGTAAATGAGCTAACTTTTTAGAACTGTGGAAAAGAGGGTTTATTTTCCCCCTCAGTGCTCCCAAATGCACAGGAGGTCTTCCTCCATTTCTCCCACATACTGAAATTTTACTTTTCTGAGGGCGATGGTGCCCAAGCCCTGCTTTCTCCAATCATAGTAAGCCAGAATCAGGTCTTTTCCACGCTGTTTCCATTTCTGTTCAGGTCCATTACAAATCCCGTCACGGACTTGTGTAAGTGAGACCCAGACGCGGCACAGTGGCTGCCACATAGCTGAGACTAAGAAAATGTTGGTTAAAGTTACTTTTTCTGTGGTAGCTTGATGTGATTTGCTAAACTGGGAACCAGAGTCTTGATTCTTTCTGAAACCACTTAGCTCTCAGATTTACCGTTTCCAGAACCCAAATGATATTGTAGATCCCCTTCTTCACTGACTTACAGTACTGTATTTGCATCAGTAAGAATAGAGAATTCTGATCAGTAGGAGTTTTCTTTGGCAGCTGCTATAAAGCTGCCACCTAGTGGTCTATTGTATTTTCCAGGACTGTGTCCCCCTTCTAGCCAAGCGCTCGCTGTTCATGTCACCTGTGTAGTTTTATACTGCATGGTATGCCCTTCAAAAGTGAAAAGAAACAGGTGAAAGGCAGTTTCAGTGGATCTTAGTTCTTCCTACCTTGCTGGGCCCCACGTCATGGCGTGGGGAGGCTCTTACCTTTGCCTGTACAGCCAGGTATGGTGCTTGTAGCTCCCCTCCTGAGGCCCAAGGACTCCTTCCTGAGCAGCGCTCTCTGAAGCTTCAGTGGGGGGCAGAAGGGTTGGCAGCTTGGTGGCTGCTGCTGAGGATGCTCTGGAAGTTCGAGGCTGGTGGGTTGTTGGGGTGGTGGAGGAGGAGTGGTGGACTGGAGCAACTTCAGTCCTTTGAGCTGGTACAGCAACTGCGAAAGATGGCAAGAAGAAGGAATGCTTTTTCTATACAGTGCTCCCACTGGACTAGATTACCATCCCCATCCTCCACGCCTCTTCCACTTTGCCCAGGATTTCTTTTCTCAGTTCCAGCACACTGGAATGCCTCCATAGGGGCACTTAATCAGATCCATGTGTGTTTGTTTCAAATGATATTTCTTCCTGGTAGCCTTCCCTGACTTCCTGGGCAAAAGATCTTACTCCTGGGCAGGGTGGGAGAACTGTACCATTCTGTCTTACACTGTATTTGTGTGCCTGTCTGTTCTCCCCACCTCGTACCTGAGTCACAACCATGGCTCTATGACTTCGTTACACTCAATACTCAATGGCATCCACAGGGTCTCCTATTGTAATAATGTTCACTTAATGTGTTGACTTCATAGGGTATATATAAGGGCAGGAGAGAAATATTGCAGGTCAAAAGGCACCAAAACTGGAAAATGATACTGAAATATGGAATTGCGAGTATGTCAATCATTTATCTTTTATTACACAACAGAGTAGATAAAACTTCTAGGTGCCAGCAGGTAGAAGACAGCTCCATGGGCAGCAGGAGGCATGATGACCTTCAGCTGGGAAATGCCTGACCAGACCTGAATTCTGCAGTCATTCATAAAGAGAGCTAGATTTTGTGAATGGAGCCTAAACTTCGTTACTTTTGGTGCCACCTGGTGGCAACGTGTAAGTTCTACAACTAGGGTGGGCTATCCTGGCTGTAGGATATGAAAGGTGGACCAGAGAGAGTTCCCCTCTCTTAAGGCATGGAAACCCACATCTGAGTTCTGCTCTGTTAGCCATTCTGTGAGCCAAACACATGTGCATTTACACAGCACCACCATGTCTTCCCTTCACCTTTAGTGCACTGACCTTCGGGTATGAATTCGGCATCCCTTATCTGTGGGACCATCTGAGGCCAATAGGGCATTTGCTGCTGCGGAAGTTCAGAAAACCATGGATGAGGCTCCTCTTCCAAGAATAGCTCATACTCTGAAGAAAGCAAGAGAAATACATTAGTGGGTGCTGGTGGGGAAGACTGGGGTCTGGGAGGGGATACTGGTGTAAATTGAAGGCAGCCTCTCTAAGGTAGATGGTGACGAGGGGACAAGGGGAGGACACACTGAGGGGAACAAAGCAGAAACAGGGGTTGGGGCTCTCTGAAGGAAACGCTCCTTTCCCCTGGGCCAGCCAACACTCCCTGACAGTCTGTCAGACTTGACTGGTAGTGTAGGCTGTTGGTTCCATACAGCATGTGAGCAGGAAGCCACCAGAGAAGAGGAGAAAGGCAAGGCTCAGGAGAAATGAAGGATCAGACCACACAGTGCCAAATCTAGCCTGCAATAGGGCCTGATTGACTAGTGTCTTTTGTTTATGTTCACCTCTGGAGTTTCTCATGAGACAGTACACAGGGTGATCATGTCATCTGCTTCCAGTGTCTCAGAGGCTTTGCACCCTCTCCCCTCATCTGCCAGGTGAGACAGGCAGCACCAGTACACTTTCCATCTAATTCCTTTCATCTGCTGTATGTAGAAAGTTCCACAGACCAAGAGGCTAACTGGCTATGTGGTTCAACTATGTAGATGTCAGTTGTTATTGGACTGGCTAATATGGCCATAGAACTGGAATTTCTTATGGTTAGGTGGTTGTCTTAACTCTGAATGGAAGTATTTTCTGAGCAGGTAGAGCAGCTGGGTGACCTACCATTGTGGACAGTCAAGATGACTTTCTGGGTCCTGTCTCGGTTTGTGTGGGAGCCTAGTCCACAGGCATAGACCCCGCTGTCACTTTCAGTCAGCTCTGACATCTCCACCAGGAACTGAGTCTTGTCTGGACTTGGCATCAGAGTGATGCGATCCTTGTATTCCTTCCTGACAAAGTTGTTGGA
>PVKA01037748.1:0-20776 GCA_004027165.1 Ctenomys sociabilis | reverse complement strand
AATGAGACAGTTTTAGGATACCTTGACAAGATGGATTTGATAAATTAATACATTGCAAACTGTTTTCATAATGTTTTGGTATCATAGAAGGTGCATACATGATATTATACTTACAGACATTATTATACCGTATGTCTCATCAATAAATTAAGAGAATGTAGCTGTTTACGTATCTTATTTTTTATACATGAGTTACATCAAAGATTCAATAATTAATACTTTCTACCTTGTTGTTTTCCTAGTGGTTGTCCATAGTACTAGAAGCCGACATAATATCCTGTCCAACCACCATTAGTGCAAATCTTGCCTCTCATAGAATTATGTAGAAGCATGGCATTATCTATCCCAACTGTACTGTCTATACACACACATCATGATTCTTCCTTTCTATACCCTTTCCTTTGTCTACACCTGTCAAAGATGGGCACTCTATTGTCATTCAACTAATTTAGGTGCCTGAACTCAATGACACAATCCAACACAGTCCAGCATTCCACAACAATAGTGAGTTATCTGAAGAAGTTGTCAAGCATAGCCATTTACAGCTCAACTTATTATTATGGCCCTGTGGTGTATACCTCATTTTTATACTTTTCTGCTGGATGGTTAAGTCCTAGATAAAGCAAGACTTATATACCAACACATGTACTTTATTCTTATGAGGTCAGTGAAGTCCCCTCAGGGTTTATCTTGAGGTCCTGTACCTTATTCTGTAGATCCTTTGTCTGTATCATCCATGTGGATGAGTCACGGCCAATGCTTAACCAGTTTGCTCTCTGTGAGAGCCTGAGAGAAAGTTTTCTCTCCATGTGACTCTCCCCAGGCACACTATAGAACTTCGATCTCTTTCCTCTGTGGCTCCATAATCTCCTTGTTCAGAAAATTTGGAGCTCAACTGAGTTTCATGATGTTGCAGTACAGGTTCACGTATGTCCTGAGTCTTCGCTGACCTTGAAAGGCTAGGGCCAAAATGTTGGCTGGCCTTGTGGCTCTTCTATTTTTCCAATTTTGATCTGTGAACTTAGGTTGTTAACCATCCAGAAGAAAAGCTGATTAGTATCCTGCAGCATATGTCATTCACTTTGTCTTATCTGACTCAATTGTTTTTAGTTGTCATTGTGCATTTCCATTTGTATTTCTTATTTTCGCTTCTTATACTAGGGAGACTATACGATATTTACACATGTGTATCTGGTTTATTTCGCTTATGAGTATATGTTCAAGTGACATCCACTTCAATATAAATACTTCAAGCTTATCATTCTTTATAGCTGAGTAATACTCCATTGTATAGAAATATCACATCTTTTCAACCATTCCTCATATGACAGGCATCTTAGTTGTTTCCAAGATTTTTCTATCACAAATTGTGCTGCTATAAACATAGGTGCACATATATCACTATGATACAATGTTTTCAGTTCCTCTGGGAAAATTCCCAGGAGGGGGATAGCTCGCTTGAATGGGATAGATTTTTGTTTTTAAGTCCTTTAATTAGTCTAGTTTCTTACACACTTGGTCTTTTTTTTTCTTTCTAATGTGGAATAAAATGCTATTTAATTTTGTTCTTCCATAGCTAATATCTTTTATGCATATGCTTTAATCATTTTTTTCTTTAAATAAGTTTTAAACAATTTCATTTTTGTGTTTCTTGGTATGATTTTATTTAAATTTCTTGTGCAAAAGGTTCATTTTTCTTGGAAATGTGGTATTATAAGTTGAACTAAATTCAGAAATTTTAAATCTTTACATATTTTTTGCCTACTCCTTTCTACTTTGCAAATTCTAATTATATGAATATAAGTTTCTTGGTTTTGACACAGTGAACTATTACGACTGATCTGTAAATTCTTTCTTCATTTTTATTTTGGACAACTTTTATTGTTATATTCATTTATGTTTGTAAATAGTGTATTTTCAATTTGTAATCTATGAAAAAAATTAAAATAAAAAAAGATACAAAAAAAGAAAATATCTTCTCCATCATAAGAGAAGATACAGTTAAAAGCAGTAAATAAGCCGGGCATGGTGGCGCACGCCTGTAATCCCAGCACTTGGGAGGCTGAGGCAGGAGGATTGTTGTGAGTTTGAGACCAGCCTGAGTACAAAGTGAGCTTAAGGCCAGCCTGAACTGCATAGTGAGACCCTGTCTCAAAAAAGACAAAAAAAAAAAAAAAAAAAAAAAAAAAAAAAGCAGTAAATAGCCTTGTATTTCTACCTATGCTTCCCTACTGTCTTTACTTTTAACAATTAATTTCATGCCTCATTTTTGCACAGTTCCTGGGAGAGAAGTCAGACCCTCAGACAAGTCAGTTCAAGCCTCACAGTCCTGCACTGCACATCCTGGCTGCTCCGCCAGCGTGAAAAGCCTGGACCCCTTCTCCCCCTTCATTTTCTCTGGATCCAAAACCAGGTGCTCGATGCTCATTTTACCTTTCTGTAGATGCCAAAAATGGTTCCAATGGACACAAGGCAGTCGATGTTGGAAGAGCCATCCAGGGGATCAAAACAGACCACGTATTTACCCTGATCAAAAAGAAAGAGTTTTAAAATATAGTGATGAGGGGGTTGGAGGGGAAAACACTAAGCAGTAAAAGTGAGACTCTATAGAGAATTTCTAGAAGCAGGAGTCTTATTTATACTTGGTTAGAGAAGATAAGACAGGAGAATGTACTCGGGCTGGGGGGTTTGATCCGGGCCTGCAGTGCCGGCTCCACCCCCAGGGAGTGCTGAGAGGGAGGGCGATTGAAACTGGGGGGTGGTGTCATGCGCCTGTAATCTCAGCTCTCGGGAGGCGGTAAACAGGTGGATCACTACAAGTCTGATCTAGTAATGAGACCCTGAACACCATGTAGATCTTTCCCTAAAATACAAAAAAAAAAAAAAAAAAAAAAAAAAAAAAAAAAAAAAAAAAAAAAAAAAAAAAAAAAGTAAAAAGAAAAAGAAAGAAGGATAGGAGATTGTCCTGATAAGCCCAAAGATCAGGTGGCAGAGAAACACCATGGCTATTAAGAAGTACTGAGGGAGGTGAAGGAATACAGACAAGCCATAATTTCCTAAATCATGTATCTAGCTCAAAGTTAGAAGAGACAGTTTCCACTTGAGAGTCCATACCCGGCAGCTCCAGTTTTCGTGGGAGTCCTGGCAAACAAAAGAAAAAGGGAGGTAAGATATTCATCTACTTCTCTTTATTTGTAAGGAGGGAAAAATTCTCCAGGTGAAGCGAGGACCTCACTAGGGTTCAGACCTGTAAAAACCTGTGCAGTTTCTAGGAGCCACACGAGGCTGCAACAAGGCCTTCTCTAAAATGCCTGATGTGATTCCCAAAGGAAGTAACTCACTGTGGCGGACGATTCCTTCTTTGAGTGGGATCGCCAGCGTTGTGCTGGAGCTGCGTGGGACAGGCTCTCAGGAGGAAACCATGTCTCTCCTAACTTTGCTATCAGTGATGCCACACTGGTAGTTTAAACTCACTCTATGAGTATTTACAACTTTGAATTTGGTAAGTGCCATAAAACAGGGTTTTGTTCTTTTTCAATTAATTAATTAATTTGGTACAGGGTCTGTCTACACAGCTCGGACTCATAGTGATCCTCCTGTCTCAGTCTCCCCAGCTCTGGGATCCTGCCACAGCATGGGGTGCCAGGGATTGAACCCAGGTCCTTGTGCTTGCCAGGCAGGCGCTTGGACTGCTATTTCCTCAGCCTTGTTTTGTTCCTTGGACAGGCAATTTAACCATCACCTCGCAGGGAAATTTTCCACCTCCAAGATAACTTCTTTAAATGTGATTTTTAAATGCTGTGTGCCAGATTATATTTCCCTGACCTCCTGCTCTGAAAATATCTCCCTCACAGATGCAAGAGAAAGTGTAAACTGAAAGGTGAAACATGCCTACCTTACTTGTAGTGCTAGCTATTTTAGGAATGATGCAAAACAAGTTAATAGGCTGTGGCCCTACACCCTTAATAAGGGCAAGGCAGGAAGTCTGTTTAAAATATTTTCATTTCCTTTCAAAATCTACTCTTCCACACCCCTTGTTCATCTCAAACAGAGAAAGAAAGTGAGCCTATGTAACTGTATGTCTAAAAGTTACTTTTAAGTGCAATTGCTTTATAAAATCTGGGTATACTCTTTCATTTTAACAATCTTCTTGTGAAGACCCTATACAGTGATGGCAAACCTTTTAGAGCCTCAGGTGATACAAATGTACTGTGGTACTCATGCCGTAGGTTTGCCACCACTTCACTTGCCAGGCACTGGGATAAACAAATAAATAGTATTTACACTCTGCCCTCATGAATCAATCTGAGCAATAGGCATATACTAAATTCCAATGCATGAAAAAGGTGATAGAAATGTGGAGCTGACTTAAATTGATAGAATGGTCCTGAGTGAAGGTTGGGAATCCCATGGGTGGAGAAGAAGCTGAAGAGGAAGTCCGGTGAAGTGAGGCACAAACCTGGCAATGGAGATTTAGAGATGACCATCCATGAGAGAGGATAATGGCAAGAACCACAGTGCTGGAGGACAGACTTGAGATATGGTAGTAAGGAAGAATCAGAAAACAGCAACAACAACAGGAAGGATTTAAGGTGATTCCTAGGAACCCAGCTTGGAAAAACGAGTGAAGTCACTTCCGCAGCCCAGAAGGGAAATGGTTACATGAAAGCCTCCCCAGCGGGAGTCCAGACCCACCCTTTTCTCAGGTTCTACTATGATGGCGTGTTTGTCTTCTTCAGACACAAGGACACAGGTGGAGAAGGACGACTTTAGCATGTTCATAACCAGGTCGTTGGAGAGGACGTCCAGCTTCTTGACTTGATCACCTGTCACATTGGTAGAGCCCGCGATGCCGTAGCTAGAGGAAAGAGAACCCTGAGAAGTAAGCCATGGCTGCCAGAATGTGTAGATGTATATAACCCCCTGAAAGTGAGCATTAAAGGGTTAGAAAAAGAGGAAAGAAGACATTTGGTTTGGAAGACAAAACAAGAAAGTTGTTGTGCTCGAGATCAGCTCCTAGAGAGAAACCAGCCACCCCCATTGCCCAGTGCCTCTCAGTTTCTGCACACTTCTGTGGCCAGATTCATGTTTCACAATCCTATTCCACTATGGCTCCCATAAGGACTCTTTAGAAATATTCATGTTTGGGCTAGCCAGGTAGCTCAGCGGATTACAGTGCTTGATTAGGCAGATGCAGGGTCCAGGGGTTCAACCCCTGGGGTGCCATGCTGGCCCGGTCCCCAAGACCCACTGAGAGGGCGTGGTGGAACGTGCCTGTAATCCCAGTGCTTGGGAGGCTGAAAACAGGAGAATCACTATGAGTCTGATCTGTGTAGTGAGACCCTATAGATCCTGTACTAAACACATAAAAAAAAAGAGAAATATCTGTGCTTAACCATACTTCCCTCATGAAATATTTATTACTATATATATTCTGTGCTTTATCCAGCAAAAGTTGGAGCTTTTGGTGTTTGTACTTTTGTCCACCAAGAAGCAACACAGGTGGAGTGAAATGGCGAGTAAGGAAGCCTGAGCTGAGTGGGCCTGAGGTGTCTGCTGGCTCAATGGGTTCTTCGGCTTTATGACTGCACAGGTTGTAAGGAAGAGAGAGCATTCACTGGCTTCACAGCCTCACTTATTGAGGAGGAAAGTCAGATTTTGAGATGCTTGTGGGTTTCTGCAAATCACACAGGCGGAATGCAAGCGGGACAGTACTCTGGGCTCGCAGGCTGGCGGGCTCTTGAGGTCCCCACTGCCTCTGGTAGGGAGTCGGAGGAGACGGGAGGCACTGAGGAGCCCGAAGTTTGTAGCCCAGATTTCATGCCACTTGCAGTTTAGTCACTGTAGAATTCCCAAACTCCAAGAGGCTGTCCAAACCGGAGAATGTTTATCAGAATGAGGAGAAAGACAGGTCGTCACAGCCTGTATTGGGCATCGAATACAAATACAGAAATGGGAGGCAGGTGCAGAACAATGTAAGAGACTGGGTGAGGGAGAGGGAGAAGTGCTGGAGATGCCGGTAAGTAGCTGCAAGCGGGTGATAAGGGAATAATCACACCTGATCTGATTGTCATTGCTTCAGCGACTGTTACTTTTAACTCATGAAAACCTATTTCCCCAACACATACTTGCCTGTGTCAAGTTAGGCAGTACTGAACCTTCCTCAGAAGCCATCCAAACACCAGTGCCTGGTCTGGCCTGACCGTGTCTGGGAGGTGGCACCAGATGGCCCACCAAACCCATGCATGGGAGTCAGTTCGGCCCCGCCCCCTTTTTTAGCCTGCAAAGCAGCATCCCGCCCTCCCACCTCCTGGCCTCTTCTTTTTCCAGTTTGTCTGTCACTCCTAATTCATGAGTGAAAGTCATCTATCAGACCTGCCAGTGTGGTCAGTGTCTCTGTGCTAAAGATTCTCTTTCCACATTTTTTTTTTTTTTTTCTGACTCAACTGTGAGGTCAACTCTGCATGAGGAGGAGGGAAGCCCCAGTCCAGGTGTCTCGGGGAGGTTTGGCAGGGCCCACCCACCAAAGCACACCCCCCTCCCTGGCCCCACCAGTGGCAGTTTTCTCTCTTTCTCAGCCTGCACTTTGTACCACTAAAATCACTGTTGATAATAAACAATGATGTGGGCGTGAAGACAGAGCAGGCAAACTTCCTGCCCTTGTTCCCAGAGAAGGAAACCAGAAAAGCTCATGAGGTAAGGTACACAAAGGGTGGTTTTTTTTTGTTGTTGTTCTTTATGAACAGAATATATTTACTGGAGGAAAGAAAACTCCTGTTGGAGAGAGGGATGGGAGGGGGGCCCGAGTGGGTGGTCCCCCCAAAGGGATCAGTCTTAGCACAGTTCTTGGCAGCTACCAGTGCAGGTGGATGCACTCAGTTCTGGGGACGCCTGGGAAGTTGGCAAGGAGGCTGAAGGCTCGAGGCAGATGGAGGATCATGTGAGATAGGCACGGTGTTTTAGTTCATTTCCACTGCTATCATGAAACACCTGAGGCTGGATACTTATACAGAAAATAAGTTTATTTAGCTTACAGTTTGGGAGACTAAACATGCAAACAGCACAGCAATGGCTCCGGTGAGTGAGGGTCTCCCTGGATGCATCCCCCCATGACAGTGCACCACAGTGGCAAAGGTACATGGGGCATAGAACAGCCACACGGCAAGACAGGAAGTCAGGGGGAGGGTGATATGACAGTCTTGCCACCTCTTAAAGGTCTCACCACCTCCCCAAGCCACTGTCCTGGAGGCCAAACTCCCAACACAGGGACCCTTGGGACCATGCAACTCACAGCTAAGCCATAGCACATGGGAAATAAAGGCCTCTTTCACAATTTGGGCCAAGTTTCACCTGTCCAGATATCATAGCCCCTTTTCCCTAGCAGCATCCAAGAGGCCTATTTGAAGGTACATTTACCCCACAGATACTTCTGGGGCCCTGCTAATGCTGGGTGTAGAGTACTGAACAGGACAGAGGAGATCCCTGCCCAAGTGAGGCCAGAAAAAAAGCAAGTGTCTCAGAATGAATAAGATAGTGGCAGAATAAGATAGGGGGAGATGTCCACTGTCCTATAAAATAAAACAATGAAAGCCGGGCGTGGTGGCACAGGCCTGTAATTCCAGCACTCGGGAGGCTGAGGCAGGAGGATTGTCGTGAGTTCGAGACCAGCCTGAGCTACAAAGTGAGCTTAAGGCCAGCCTGAACTGCACAGTGAGACCCTGTCTCAAAAAAGACAAAAAAAATAATAAAATAAAATAAAATAAAAAATAAAAAAATAAAATAAAACAATGGGGCAGGTAGGTAATAAATTAAATTTGGTGATCAAGGAAAGTCTCACTGTGAAGGATGCCTTCAAGCAGAATAGTATCTTGAATATGTTTCATAAGAAAGGGAGCCTACGAAAAATCCCAGACAAGTGCAAATAACTCAGCCAAGAGTGGTTCCAAAGCAAAGTTCCATGCTAATAATTCATCCAAAGATTTGTTTGGTTTTCAGTTTTCCAAATGGAAGGAGTAAGGTGCTATATGCATTTATATATGTAACTTTAAAACTAGAGATCTTCTTCCAGTGATGCCTAGATACCTGGATCTAGGGAGCACCTAAACACAGGAAGAAGAGGTTCAGAGAAGAAAGCCCGCAAAGATCCTTCTCAAATAATGCCAGATCTGGTCTGTAGTACTCTGGGTCCAGTTCCACGGGCAGAAGAAACAAGCTATCCTGTAACCAAGGCCCAGTCAAGGTTGCCATGAGTTCTGTCTGCGTTTCCCAAGCTTGCAGACTCAACATTTGGCCAAATTGAAATGAGGCTCAAAGCAGGTGCTATGGGTCTAGATCTTGTCCTGGGCTATGGAAGGTGACAGTCAGTGTCAGGAAAGGTGACCTGCCAAAGCAGGACCACAGCCCAGGTTTCCTTGCTTCTACTCCAAAATTCTGAGAGCTCCTATCCTGTGGTCACAGAGGAATTAACATCCAGAGAAACAAGGGTCACAGAGGGTGGTACAACCTGTTTATGATGGCCCACTGTGGGCCGTGTCACACAGTACAAGGACGAGCAGTCCCGGGGACTCTCACCAAATCGTGCACTTATCCCAGCCACCAATCTAAGGCATGCAATCATCCACTTCTCCAGCTCCTCCTGCCTTCAGGGTTTCCATTACACCTTTGGCTGTGGCCAGTGGGTTAAGCTGGTTTTTCCAGCTTTCTTTGAACCTCTCTTTATCCCCAGTTAGGGTTCTTCTCCTATTCTGACAGAAAGATCTTTCTAGAGAGAAATTATTCTGAGCCCCTCAAAGTTATTCAGTGTAAAACTTTTGCAGAACGTGTGATTGAAGGACCTCCTCCCCTGGGAACCCTTGCATTAAAAACCCTTCAAGAAAATGATAGAAAGGTAGAAACAGGATTGAGGAGAACAAATTACCAGAGTGTCAGCCAGTAATGCTACCGTGTTGCTAAGAAATCTTCGGATATTCTTCGGCTCACATCTCAGTATGTGGAGTTAACCTAGCCGGTATTTCTCACACTGTGCTGCAATATTCTGAGGAAGAATCACGGCCATGATGACAAATAGGGATAGGTTGTTTCTTCCCACACACCTGGGGATATCCTTGTAGACAAGAACTCTCCAAAGTGACACTTTCCCATGGGTCTATGAAAAGTCCAAAGCGGGCAAGGCTTTTGTGACACTGACAGAAAAGGAAAAGCCAGTAGAAATAAAAAGCCTCCAAACACTAACTCCCAGATGAGCCCATAGTTTGTTTTCTTTGTTAGTTTTTAGAAACTCTCTTAGAAACAACCAGTCTCTGCAGGCAGCTCAGTCACATTCCTTAAAGGCCTGGAGGACAGATTATCTACTCTGTGGTCTGATGAGCACATGTAAAGTGTGGGGGCTGCAGGACCAGCAGCAGGCAGGGGCATTGGCTTTGTTCCAATGGGATAAAGCCCTTCCCGTCCCACCTGGCTCTCCTCCAGAACAGTCCCATGGGGCCAGAATAAGGCAGTGAACAGGCGTTAGGGACATGAGGGAAATGTCATCTGAACCTGAACAAAATAGCTTTCCCTGGGGGTGATTCTGTCCGTCAGCCAACACACAGAGAGGAACAAACTGCTACAGTGAAGAAATGGGCCAGCTTCTGCAAGTTGTAGTAACCCAGGCTTTACGCCCTTCCCAGCCATTGCCCAGAAAAGAGGTGCCCAGCAGCTGACCATGCAGGCAGTGACTTAATCTACCAATGACTTTATCCTTAGAGAGAGTTACTACAGAAGGAAAAGGTAATTTTCTTCAACTTGATCTTTCTCCCTCAAAGGAGAAATGGCAGAGCATAAGGGATGTAAGGAGAGAAATGCCTGGTGGCTTTGCCTCAGAAGGAGCAGAGAGCCAAGGCCAGAGCCTCACTGCTAATGCATTTAACCAACTTTCAATGCCCCATATGCCACAGTAAGGAGTAAAATCAGGCAGCCTGCAAGAACCCCGAGTCAGTGCTCAGGGTCAGAACTCTGAGTCGGAGGCCAAAATCAAGCAAATTTCAACTACGTTTAGACATGTCAGATTTTAGCTGGCTTCACAAATGGATAGGACAAGGTGTAAACTGTTCTATTCCAGAAGACCAAGGATGTTTGATTTCTACATCTGTAAGACCTAGTTAAAACGTATTTGAGACTAGAAAAGAGAATAAAAACTACTCATATAATAATTTATATAGTTTGAAATCTCAATTTAAGTTTATAAAACAAATATATAGTTACACATAATCTTTTTTAAAAGCTTTTTTGATTTTTTAAAAATTTTTTATCTTGGGACCAGGGAGATGGCTCAGTAGAATAAACTCTTGCCTGGCAAGCGCAAGGACCTCAGTTCAATCCCCAGATCTGCCAAAAATAAATAAATAAATAAACAAACAAATAAAATTTTTTTTTATCTATTTGGTACAAGGTCTCAATACACAGCTCAGACTCATAGTGATCCTCCTGTTTTCAGCTCCCCCACTGCTGGGATTACAGGCATGTGCCACCATACCCACACTTCTTGGCTGGTTCATCAGGACCTGGGGGTGGGGTCAGCATGGCATGTGGGACTGGGAATTGAACTCTGGTCCCTCTGCTTCAGGCTCTTAGTCTGCTGAACTATCTTGCCTGCCCTACCAGTTTGTGTGTTTGTTTATTTATTTGGTATAGAGTCTTGCTATCCACCTTGGACTTGTAGTGATCCTCCTGTCCCAGCCTCCCCAGCGCTGGGATTACAGGTATGTGCCACCATGCCTGGTTTTAGTGGCCGGCACAGTGCACCCAAGGCAGGGCCCCCGTAGCATGTGGTGCTGAGGATTGAACGCTGTGTCCTTCTGCTTTCCAAGCAGGTGTTTAGACTGCTGAGTTATCTCCCAAATCAGTTACACATAATCTTGTGAGTAATTTTAGTACAAAGTTTGGGTTCTTCATTATAAAAAGCAGAGCTGAGCGTCACATAACATTCCAGTTTCAGATATGTGAGCAGCAGAGTAGGAGCACCTCCCTGATGCTAAGAGCCTGGGTGATGTTTTAGAAGTGAGAATCTAGTGGATGTGACATCATAGGATCACAAAGTAAGATGGGGCAGAGGTCTGGTCTCAAAACTCCCAGCCTACGAGGACCAAGTGAATCCCCAGGCGGGAAGCACGGCTTCCGAGGTACATCGTTCCCACAGCCAAAGCAGCTTTGTGCAAGAATGCCAGAGTGCTCACTAGGCCAGCCTTCACTTGGGGATCGATACAATCAGATCTGTATAGACAGCCTAATTATTTTCTTTTCCCCAGTGAGGGCAGAAGCTAGTACCTAGGATGCTGGGTAAATGTGAAGACATTCTCTGATGGGACTGAAACCCTTGGACACAAACAGTGCGTTTGAAATGGTTCTGGAAGAACAAGGGCCTTCCAGCTCTTGAGACTGTTAACCATGTTCAGCACATTTCCTTAGCAGCTGTAATATTACCCAGATACACCAAGGGCTAATTTTTTGAATGGATGAATTAATTTAGAGAGCAATAAAAGAACCCAAGGACTCTTAAGATTATAAACACCATTAAACCCAGTGATCGGTGGTGCCTTCCTTCTTCAGCTCAACCATTCAAGATACGCATGCCAGATATGATATAACCACTGAAAATTAATAGGCCTCTTGATAAAAGTATGCCTGTTGCACTAACTTAGTGCCAGGACAAGTACAATGACCTTTCCTTCCAGCTAGTTCATCAGGAGATAGCGGATGTAATGATCAAGGCCACAGCCTGGAACTCTGGACTGCGGAAGTTCAAATCCTATCTCTGCTATAAGTTAAGCAGCCCTGTGCAGGTCAATTAGCATCTTTGATCTTTGCTTCTCCCCGTCACATGGGAATGTAGTATATTGGCTTCAAAGTATGTAGAGAGGCACAATGAGTTGACATAGGTAATAGGGCCAGAATACTGCCTGATGCAGAGGCAAGGAATATTACTGCTCCATTCCCACCTCTGATTCCTTTGGCATTAATACAACCATGCTAAGAAGCAAGTTGGGGTCCTAGGAAGAACTGAGCTCCAAGAAGTCCTGGGTTCAAATACTGCCTTTCTCTCTTACCTCCAATGAGTTGTCCAAACTCTGATTGATTGTACCTGGCTATGTTTGTAAGGATGCTGGGTAAAGCACATAATACACTTGGTTCACAGTAGCATCCTTTCCCCCTAAAATGCCATCTGCCCTTGCTCAAACTACACCCCTCGGGCATCCACTCAGTGCTAGTGGATGGTGTGGATGAGAGGGGAGGCTTCCTCTAAACCAGTTTTTCAGGCCACTCCTGGGAAGATAGGCATGCCTGAATAACTAAGGTGAAAAGGTGCCCCAAGCTTGCATTTGATGAAGTCTCATGGGGAATGCTATTTCATTTGAGGTGCTTATGACATTTCACTTCAATTTTACTCTAAGTATTTGGCCCTGTAGCCTAACTAATTCAAGTGGGAAAAGAACCCTGTCAAATGCAAGCCTCTGCGCCTCTGTGACCTCTCTCAGGGGCACAAAAGTTCTTTTTCTGGACTTTGAGAACCAAAACTCAATTTGAGAAACAATCTATAATATTTCATTTTCAGCCTTTTCTTTTTTTTTTTTTTCTGTAAATCTCACTGAAAAGTTAAAAACACTAGAAGTCATTTTAATTTATAGAATGGGGGAAATTCTTGAAGTGCAGGTTAATTTGACCAGAATTCTGAAATCCTTGGGAATCTGGGTTAACTATTAGCCTTGTTTATCAAGTCTGCATAAGGTTTCAAAGATGGAATGAACCATGGCCATCATTTCATGGCCACCAAATCTTTGCTACATGCAGATTTTTGCTGACCAAGGAAAGCTGCCTCTCACGATATTTCTGAAATGCAGTACTAGGTAAAAGAATTGCAGCCAAGGCCGGCCACGTTCAAGGACAAGCTCTCCAAGGCCTCCTTGATGGGAGGCTGACTTAGGATCATCTCCTCCTGTTATCAACCCAACAGAGCATAAGCAGCAGACGGCACACAGAAGAACCAGGCATGTTTTTAGAATATTCAGGCAAAGAAAGAGAGAGGTTGGTTATTAATTCATCCTTATCACTGAAGTCCAAGGTAACATGGACTCGTTGATTGATTCCATGGTAAATGACCAACCACTCACCCTGCCAGAAACATCCAAGGGTTAGTTGAAGAGGTGCCAACCAAGCAGTGCGCAAGGTCACGATCCAACCTCAGTGATCACAAGGGCTGAAAATGGGAAAACAGGATGATTCACGGCTGGTGGTGCTTGCTGCTGTCACAGAAAGGGAGGGAAATATACTCTGCAAATTTGGCAATAAGCTTAAACGTGTATCAGCTAACTATAATTCCAAAGTGAAAGCTGAATTTCTTTATTATTTTCTTGCATTAAATAACAGAGATGGGCTGGTGAGATAGCTCAGTGGACTGAGTGCCAGCTTAGGCTCCTGTTGTCAACACAACAATGATTGTTGACTCAGTTCAATCCCGGACACCACATGTTGTGCCATCCCACTGCAGGGGACACTGAGCTGGCCACTGAGTCCGGTGTGCTGAGCTGGTTACTGAGACTGGGTGTGGTGACGCACAGCTGTAATCCTGTTGCTGGGGAGGCTAAACACAGGAGGATCACTACAAATCCGAGTTGCATAATAAGACCCTTTACCAAATATATTAAGGAAAAAAAAAAGAACAGAAGACATATCAAATGACATTTTAAAAAATTATTTATTTGGTACAGAGTCTCTATGCAGCTCAGATTCATAGTGACCCTCCTATCTCAGCCTCCCCAGTACTGGGATTATAGGCATGCACCACCATGCCTGGTATCAGGACTGGCATGGCATATGGCACTGGGGATTGAACTTGGGTCCTTGCACTTGCTAGGCAGTCTCTTAGACAACTGAGCTATCTCCCCAGTATTGAGTGATATTTCTGGACGTGCTAGGAGCATGCAGTATTGAGTGATATTTCTGGACATGCTAGGAGCATGACAGAAGGGCGTTTCCTATAACCAGTCTGAGGTGTAGCTTTGTTTTAATACTCTGTGGTCTAGCCTTCTATGGGCATGTGGGCTGCTGCTGCTAAGGAATGAAAAGCAAAAATATAAAAAGAACAGTTTATTTTAAAAACTAAAAACAATAGTCCTTAGGAAAACAATGATGACACTGATATTCAATTAATGTGCTGAGTTCATTCTCTAATTCTGAGGTTGAAAAACCACTCATTAGTGGGGAAACTGAGGTTTAGAGATGTTAACATCAAGTGCCCGTATCTTCACAGAAGTTAAATGGCAGAGCCAAGAAATTTAGCTCAGCTCCTCCTCTTTCCAAAGTGCATTCTTAAATTTTGCATGTTCTTGTCTTGCTAAATCCAGACCTGATTTTATTTCTCCCCTTCCTCTCTACCTCAGGGTGAATGTGCCGAAATCCAGTTGCCAAATCTTTAGTGTTTCATGACCAAGTGCTAGCTTGGTGCATCCACGTGTGGGCGAGATATCTCCAACTGCGTAGCTCTCTAAGGCCTTGTGTTCAACATTTCCAAAAGGTCAAATCATTTTCTCATCCCTCCCCCAGCTTCTAAAAACCAGCTCCTTCTGGGAATTCTTTTTTTTTTGTTTTTGTATTGTTATGTTTTTTTATGACATGGCTCTGCTCTCAGTTGTTAAAACCAGCTCTTTGGAAATTCTCTCACTGTCCTTCTCATTCAATCCACACTCAGACTCCAACTTCATCCAAGTTCTCCTCACTATGCCCCTCACCCTAGTGCTGCAGATAGAGTTGCCCCTTACTTTTTACCTTCCTTTCCTCATCGGTTTTCTGAGTATTTTCCAACTATAGATTTCTATGTATATCTTCTCATTCAGTCACCATCCTACTCAAAAACCATCACTCTCTCCTTTGGCAAATTCCCCAAATTATAAAGTGAGCACACTTGCTATTGGATGCTTCCCCAAGATACTCACAATTTTATACCCACAAATGCCCCAGCAAATGCTCACCATACCTAGGTCAAATCAAATGAGCAACTTTTTTAGGAACACTTTCTAACTCAGAACCTCTCTTTATGACTGTCCAGCCTAAACTTCTCTGCAGCCATCGGCGCATCCTATGCCGTGCCACCTTTTACTGCCCATGATAAATGCCAACTTTGATGTGCCATAATCTTGTGTACCTGAATCTTAATTCTGAAAACTGAAAGCAGCTTGGGTTTTATAACTAATTCTACACTTGCCTTATTTTTCCCCTAGAGTAAGCTCTGGGTTGTTCCATCTCTCAATCTCTTCTGGAATTTTGTGGGTGTTTAGTGTCAGTTTGTTAAATGGCACAGAACCAGTACATTCTTCAGACAGTGATTTGGAAATGTGTACAAAGGGAAGTCAGCTATCCACCAACATTACAGGGCCAAACAGCCTAAGCCGCTAGAAGGCCAACTTTCCCCCAAAGGAATACAAACAAAGAAGTGGGGAAACACTTGAATTTGACATTTGAACCGTGAATTTGCCAGCTTGACTTACAAATTGCTCACTCTTTTGAAGGAAAAAAAAACAGAAGGCTGCTCCCCACCTGGCATGGATCTGCCTGCCCTCTCTCTAGACAGGGAGTAGTGGGGAGAAAAATCAAAAAAGGCTTCAAGGCACGTTAGCAGTAGTCCCTGGGACATCGTTCTTACTGAAGTGTGACTGATGAACAAGATTTAGTTTAGCGAAGTGTAACAATTTGTGTGTGTGTGTGTGTGTGTGTGTGTGTGTGTGTGTGTGGTGCTGGAGATTGAATCCAGGACCTTGTACATGGTAATCAAGTACTCTACCATTAAGCTATACTCCCAGTTGAACTTTAATGAGTTTTTTTTAGAGGAAAAAAAAAAGTCTGAAGCTGGGTTTCTGGAAACTTGGGTCACAGGCAAGTCAAAGTTCTCATCTGTATAAGCAGAAAACTGGATCAGGTAGCTCAAGTCTCTTTCGGTTCAAAATTGCATTATTCTTAGAACATATTACTAGAAACAAGGAAAGTGAACAGAACAGCAACGTTAGCTTGACAGAGAGGGGCCGGTAAAGTGTGGGCGCATCAGGCTCTCTGCTCCAGCTCTTGATGACCCACTGATGAAAGGTCCTGGATGAGTGGCATAAACTGGTCTCGGTAGCATTCTTGCATATCCGAAATCATCACACTCCTCAGTGCCCGTAAATCTAGGGTGAATCTTTGGCACTAATAAGCTCTTTGCAGGCATATGGGCTTTTCAACAACATATGCAAGCGTGTAATGAATGTAATTTGGGGGCCTGGCTTGAGATCTTGTCTTCTTGTTACCTGCCTGACAACACGTCATACTGAGAACAGTCAAACTTTTATTTTCCCACAAGCATCTTCACATGTCACAATTGACATGTGACATGCACAGCCAGGGATCAACATTTATTGCAACACCATAACAGTCAAAGAATAGTGAAAGCCCAAATGGAGACATTTATGATAGTTCCATAATTGCATAGAATATCTGTGCAGTGGAACAGCATGCCACAGGTAAAAAGAAGAGGGTACATTTTATAAGCTCTGACAATGAAAGAAGGACATTGTATAAGGTCGCATAATAAATCAAACTGCAGAAAGTATGTTAAGTGTGATCCCATTGTTTGGTATTTACATATAGGAATAAATAAATACATATTCATGTATAAATCGGTATAAAGAGGTATCCCAGAAAATAACTAGAAATGATTAACAGTAAATACCTCAGGGAATGGATAGGTGATGGGTTTCACTTTTCCTTGGTACTCCTTTGAACAATTTGATGCTTTTTTTCTGTCAGCAACTTGCTCAGTAGTTATAACAATATCAGTAAGATTGTTTTCAATAATGGTGTTCACAAAAAAAAAAAATCACACATTTCATTTGGTTAGAAACATCTCTTGGGGCCAGGGAAATGGCTCAGTAGGATAAGCACTTGCCTGGCAAGCACAAGGGCCTGAGTTCAATCCTCGAAACGTCCCTTTTCTGGATCCCACTATTTGAGTTCTTTAAAAGGTGGGACATCCCACAGCAGATTTTGGGCATCTGAGTTTCTGGGGGTTTCTAAGGGTAGTGACATTTTCAGAAAACACAATAAGAAACGATAAACATTATTTTTTAAAAGAGCTCTGTGTTCCTCACAGAGAGTTAAAGCTGTGAAGCTACCTGTATTTGTAAATTAAATTTGAAGTAAGCTCTTGCCTGAGTGTGTGTACTAAAGTCAAGAATTCTTAGAAATGTTTTATTAAGAGGGACTAGGGGTAAAATAGTAATGGCTATCACTTTCCTTAGCACAACTGCACCTATCTTTCATATGATTATTTCCTAAGAATTCGCTAAACCAACTTATACTGTGGGACCAGAAGTTACCAGAAAAAGAGATTTAGGTTGTGCTACTGGGGGAAGCTTTCAAATGTGCAAGGCTGCTTTTCAAAGTAGCAGGATTGCATTTTTCCAAAGCTGCAATGACCGACATGTATCATTTTTGTAGAATGTGTAGGCGTAATGGTGGGTACGCATATGGGTAACCTGAAAACCCAGTACCTTTCGGTTAAAGTAAGGAACAATCAGATATAAAATACTTGAGCACACAAAAACAAACCAAGGCTTGTTGTGCAACTTGCAAAAAGCATTACTACAATAAGGCGTCCCTTGAGTCCCCACGTACCCTGACTCCTTGCCACTCAGAATGTGATTATAGATCAGTAGCCCTGGTACCCCCATAACAAGAGAACTTCTTAGAAATGCAGAATTTCAGGGCCCATTCCAGACCTATTGAAAGAGGGTACTCATCCTAACAAGGCCCCACGATTCCTGTCACACGGAAGTCTGAAAAGTACTCCCTAGCTCATTTTGAGTCATTCACAAATTGGGCAAGGGCTGTCAGAATGCCCATGCCACAAGTGGATTGAAGTTTTGGAGCCCACAGGGTGAGGGTGCTTTGGATAGGGGCAGCCCCTGCAGTGTCGTGCACCAAGCATTGCTGATCCTCGGTTCTGGCCCCTCGGGTTCAATTCCCTCACACAGAAAGAAGCACTGAATTAGAAACCTGCTTTGGGAGGCCAATTCCAAGGGGTGTGAAGAACAGAGAAGAGGAACAGAAAGCAACCCCCCCCACCCCCCAGCTTCCACTTTCCCGTCTGTGGCTCTAATGGGGGACAAGAGGAGAGGAATGCCGAGGCAGCCTACTTAGGGGCACCCAGGGAGCTGGACTGCACCTGCGGGTCGGTCAGGTATGCAGATGGGATTCTCCAGGTAGAGAGAAAGAAGAGAGTTTGTGTGCAGCTATACAAGCTTGTAGAGAAATGTAAGTTCTCAGGTGTCGACATGTGGACAGGCAAACAGGAAGGGCACCAGAAAGCCCAAGGACGGACGGCCATCGGACAGGCGGACTGACAGAGACACGGACGCGGCCCAAGGCCGAACTCACAGCTGCGCGATGCCCGCCTTGCGCACCGCCGAGGAGATGGCTTTGACCGCGGTGCAGAGCGAGTTGAGCAGCTGGGTCAGCTCGCCAGTACCGCGAGCCTTCCTGCCCTCCTCCATGACGAAGCGGGTCAGGGTGCTGATATCTGTGTCGAAGGGCGCTTGATCTGCCATGCTGGGCCGGTCTGCAGGTGCAGAGCTGCAGGTGCAGGCGACAGACGTGGGCTGAGTGAGCGCCGGCGGGGCGGGCAACGAGAGAGAGGGACTGGTGTGGGGCAGCCGGAAGATTCGCTCCGCAGAGTTTGCTGCGGCCGCTGAGTTCCTGCGGGGAGCGTCCCAGGGGAGCCTATAGCTCCAGGTCCCCGCGCCCCGCCCCCGGGAACTCCAGCGCTCCGCCTGCTCCAGCCTTACCGAGAGGTCTGAGGTCCGGGATCCTGCTTGTGCGCTCCTTCCTCCACTCCAGCACCCCCCTCCCTCCCTCCTCACGCCGTACAGTCATCTAGGTTGTCCGCCACACCTCAGTTCAGACTGGGGTCGGTCACCTGGGGTTGTGGGCTTGACCGCGAGCTTCCGGAACCTGATTATTCAGCCCCCACAAAGACCTGCAAGGGAACACGTGATTCCCGCCCCTCCTTAAAATAGAAAACAGAAGCTTAGAAAGAATAAGGAACTTAGTCTGTTCTGGGCAGCTAGACAGAGAAGCGGACACGGGTGCTCGGGCCATGCACACCTGGACTCAGCTCGTCCCTCGGCTCGTAGGGAGGAGTTCACTCTGGCTTCTGGCTCTCCTGACTCAGGTTGGGACCAGCGGATCCCCGTGTGCCTTGCCTGCCTCAGAGACCTCCTCTTCCTGAGAGTCCTAGAACTGAAAAGTTACCAGGGCTATAGTCTCAACATGTTTGCAGGGAACATAGCTGCAGCCACAGAGAAGAATCTGCCTGGAAAGGAGTGTCAGGATGGAGTAGATGGCGCTGACACAGTGCCTGGCTCGGAGCCCCACATGGACCACTCCCAGGGGAGACAGCCGAGTCTAGCTCAGGTATCTCTCCCTGTCACTCACAATGCTGAGAAGCTCACTGCTTGCAGGGCAAGCCATTCCCAAGGGGGAAAGCCTTCCATTTGGTAGTTAAGGGCACAGCCTCTGAGCTGCATCACATAGGCCATCTCTGCCACTGATAGCTTCTCCATTGTGTCATCCAACTGCAACCACTTTGGCTGGGTCAAATCCATAAATTCATGCCCATCACTAGGTTGTTAGCTAGAGTCAGAGGGAGGGTCAGGCCTTGAAGGTGAGATTTTTTCTCTCCTCTCCACCTATCCCAATGCAGAGCTGCTTCTATTATTTTAGTGAGCTCCCTTCTATCATGGGACAGAACTGATTTGACACCATGGTGCAGACTCTAGTGGTGTGGGAAATGTGTAATAGTGCTACGTCCTGTGAAGAGCCAGTGATTGCCTGATGGAGACCACTGTGAAGCAGCTCTGAGCAGGATTTGCTATTAGCCAACTGGCTTTCCATATTCACTTGTGAGTCTGTCCTAGAGTGAGTGCCCTGGTCTGGAGATGGGCAGCAGATTCACATTAAGTGAACCTCTAGGCTGAGTCCCTGGTCCTGGTGGAGGCTTGGGGTGGTCTCATGATACCATGAAACCTCAAAGGATACAGCGGAGGACATCTGGCTCCAACCCCAGTTAACCAGACTGTAGCCGCAGGCACCTCATTCCCAGAGGGAAAGTCTTCCTGAAGATAATATAGTTCTCCTGAATTAACATAATTTATTACTTGGAGAAGTCATTGAACTCCCAAGATCCTGCCCCAATTCCCATATTTTCTTAAGAATTCCTTGTTTGAAAACCAAATGAATGTGGTCTGCCCAGAGAAGTTCTATGTCTCAGCTCCCAGAGTCTCAGAATTCTACTAGAGGACTTTTTTTTTTTTTTTTTTTTTTTTTTTTTTTTTTTTTTTTTTTTTTTTTTTTTTTTTTTTTTTTTTTTTTTTTTTTTTTTCACAATTTGTCTTTTGGAGAGTGGGTCTTGCCATGCAGTTCAGGCTAGCCTTGATCTCATTTTGTAGGCCATGCTGGTCTCAAACTCCCAATGATCTTCCTGCATCAGCCTCCCGGACACTGGGATTGCACCATATAATGAAGTACCAACAGATATGATCCAGTCAGGGTCTGCTTTCTTCTTCTTCTTCTTCTTCTTCTTCTTCTTCTTCTTCTTCTTCTTCTTCTTCTTCTTCTTCTTCTTCTTCTTCTTCTTCTTCTTCTTCTTCTTCTTCTTCTTCTTCTTCTTCTTCTTCTTCTTCTTCTTCTTCTTCTTCTTCTTCTTCTTCTTCTTCTT